>BLKR01001347.1:0-302659 GCA_011170035.1 Teleogryllus occipitalis
TATATATATATAATGTACGGTATATTACATATAATAAGCAGGTGTGTTCATGCTTTTTCGTTCAAAAAATTCAATTAATACAAATTGGGTGTTTTTTTCCTCCAGCCCGAATTTAGTTCGAATTATCCGAAATTTCGGATTTACGGGGTTCGGATTAGCAGGTTTCTACTGTAATCTAATCTGCAGATGATGGCAACCATAAAGATACGATGAATGATGGTAGAGAAATGGCGGGTGCGGGAGTCAGGGGTAACGGGAAAACCAGTACCCAGGAAAAAAATAGAATAATCAGAAATGTACTTGATTTTGAAAATATTCAATTCAAATAAGAGCAACTGTTATGTTTAAATATTTCTACTTTGTCGCCAATGTTGTCATTCACTGGAGGGATGAGATAAAATTATATAAACTTGTAATGAGTAATCAAACTGCTATAACTTAAAAATTGTTGTTTTCATCATAATGCGTTTGAAGACCTAAGAACGTCTCACTCTACAATAGACGTGTGTCCAACTATTTCTTATTGTAGTGTCAGTTTTGATCCTCATGTAATCTCTTTAAATGAAAATGACTTGTTAACGGATGATTTCAATCTTTTGTAAAATTTGGTTATTTAGAAGACATCAAACACATGTATAATATTGTTTTTGCCATTTTTCGAGCTAATTTCAGAAACGGTCAAGCCGATTTTAATGGGACTTTTATAAAAAGCTAGACTATTTTTTATGGCTTAATTTACTTCTTTTCAACTCACTATCGTCTACACGAATCAAACTGAGAACAAGAATGTTTGATTACTAACTATTTAGATGTATCAAGCCGTTTTAATACTTTTTGAGACGGCTATGGCTCGGTAAAGAATACTCTCATATCGTTTTGATAGACGGCTGTCAATATGCTGTCAATATAATTCAAATTATAATTTTCTTACTGAAATATGCAACTAACAATATAAGTAAATTCTTAAAAGCAGCTATATGGTGGTAGCAAACAAACGGTGGCAGCAAGCGAACGATATTCTTGGTGGACATGCCAGGGCAGAATATTTGTAAAGGACATGGCTGTTCAGGACGGAGCGAGACTTGGATGTGCGAGGGCGAGGCAGGACGAGATGGATCTCACCCAGCAAGGCAGAACTGGGCGAGGAATGGAAAGGTTACGTTGGACAGATGGAATGGGGAAGGGAGGTGAGGATGGAGGGCACGGCGAAGTGGTCCCAGAGAGGTGGCTCAGTGCATCAAATAATGGCATGCAGTGCCTCTGATCGGGAGGCCCTATGTTTGAGTCCCTACGGTGGTTGGATTTTCGACACTATCTTGTTAGCTAGGTCGAGTTCCGTCGCTGTCTGGAGGAGAATTCTAGCGGCCGGCTGCCCTGATATGTAGTTTTCCGTGGTTTCTCCTATCAAAACTAGGCAAATACTGGAGAAATACCCTAACAAGCGGGCCATGGACCGTGCGTGAACATTTCTTCCTCTTCCTTGTCCTATCCTCACCCCTTACTCACACACACGCACACACACACACACTTACACTAATATGCACTACACTACCACACATGCCAGGAGACCGGTCGGAGGCTTAGAGCTTGTATCAGCTGGGGCGTTGCCCAGCTGGTGAGAGATACCTGGTTATGGAAAATCCCGCTAGTGGTGGGTCAGCGCCGGATCCCCCAACGGTAGGTCAGCGCCGGATCTCACCATCCAGAAGGGGAAGATCACCGCCACCTCCCGATGAAAAATTATGCACTAAACTTACGGGACTTATGACCTCAGTAGTTGACGTGCCCTGAATCACTATCAACCAATCTACGACGTAGTAGGATAGAACATGGTGGAGACGAATGGGGGGAGGCACATTGGAGCGGGTGTAGACTGTGTGTCTGTACTGGCACAAAAGTCTCTGACGGGGCCAAGGCCTACCAGCAGCGTCCCGGCCTCGTGGCCATGGGTTACGGATTTCGTGTGCATAGTACATAGCATGTACATAGTGCATAGTACCCTACGCCCTATTCTGGTCATCTCCACCTGAGAAGTGAACTTTCTCATCGTCAGAAAGCAACAGATTCCGGGACATTGCAAGGAAAGCGCACGCTATAATCGTCCCCGACCAGGAATCGAAGCCTGGATCGCGTCATGGAAAGCGAGCTTGCTGACCTGTGAGCCGCCCGTAGAGTCCTAGATAGAGACTATACAGTAGATATAATTCAGTCCGTTTACTAACTAATAGTTGATTACGATAAATAAATACTGTCGAAACGAGGGACACGTCAGATAATTAAAAACACTTGAGGTGTTTATCTGAATGACACAAATATACGAACAAAAATATGATTTTGTATTACGATGGAATTGTTTTTAACGTGCTTACAAAATGTAACACTAAGAGTCGATATCACTAATAATCCTTATTATTTTATAGTTGGTAAACGATATATACTGCCAGATATAGCTCATATCGTTTCTCATTAATATATTTGTGGATCTCTTAGATGATGGTGACGCATTATTTTACAATGAAGTATTAAGAAGCTTGTGTGAATTGGTCAGAGATTATGTACACTCAATTTACTATAATACTATAGACGTCAAAAAATAAAACACGCAGTTGGAAAATAAAATGCTAAATTTCCATATATTTTATGTATTACTTTTATTTAATACCATGTTCTGAGTTCCACTGTTTTTTACTGCGAAGGGAATTTATTTCGAGCATAAATGCACAATTCTAAACATGTACGCATTTTCAGGCAATGTTTAATGCAAGTGTGTTGGTTTTATTTACACTAAAATATCCGTTAATATTTGTTTGTGAAATTATATAGATGTGAACGATACTCTGTTGGAAGCCTGCATTATGATATTCTTCGGTGGCAATATGTATAAGACAATGTTTAAAACCAAAATCATAATAGTCGTTATATTAAAACATTTAGCGTGTGGCAGGCTGAAATGCCTTACATTGATGCGGAAAATGTGGGTGTCACCAGCACCAAACTCTTTGGAAGGATTCAATAGATAAGGTATAGATTACCGGGGATTCCTCTCGAATATGCCAATGCCAAGGATATTTTGGAGGAATACGTTCCCCCAGTTTTGACGTCCGTTGCAGTAAAATGAGCGTATCCTGAACGTTTTGTCTTTATACCTTTCTAGATTTTTAATTTTTCTCCAATATTCCCTTGAATAATTTTTACTTCTCCTCTCATTTTCCGTATATTGCTAGTAAGAATTTACTGATGATATTGTTGGACAAAATGCTTTACTGAAGAAATAAAACTACTTCCCACTAAAGAATACCGAATGTATTGCTGCATTGAACGTGTTCTGTGAACATTCGGAATTCTTCAATGAACATTGATGTTGTTTATCTCTCCTACTATTCTGTATATGATATTCATTGACGTTAATTAATGTTTATTAATTAGGAATATAACAAAAATACTTTTTTTCACGAATATTGTCCCTGATGCATTCTGCATATTACATACGGCTTCCCAGAGGTAGGATCATCGATTTTGCAGACATAACATGTGGATGTGCCATTCAATTTCATATGAGTATTTATCACCAATTTAATGAGAACTCCATGTTTAGTCAATTAATGTTTCAACGAATGTTTTTTCTGACAAAAATGAAACATGCTGCGAGAAAGAAACAGATGTGAAAAATCTCACAAGTAAAACTCCCATTTCCATTGGTGATAAACGATTCAAAATCATGGCTTTGCATTTGGTATTAATGGACAATAAACGAAAAATAATGGTACACAATAAATTGAGAGAAATACATCAAACATATTTTAATCTACAACCGTCTCTGTGTATTTGACAAGACAACGAACTTCAGCAATAATTGAATGTTTGCATTACTGAATTGAATATTGAATGCTTCTTAAAAATATCCGTTTGAAACAACCAAAGCCTCTAGTTCAATCAAATCGATTGGGAAATATCAATTTTGAAGAAAATCTGCTGAACGGTTTAGGTGCTAACATTAAACTCAGACGAACAGACAGACAGACAGACAGACTCATTGCCGACAATCGATTTTTCGGTACCAAGGACCCCAAAAACAGGGATTCTGGCTGTACGACATGTTAGAGGAAGTAATTTTCTGTATTTACCAGTAAGATTTACCCACGTTTTCGTTATCAAGGCCCGGAAATACGTTATGTAAAACATTTGCCATTTTCCCGAATACATAACTTTCTCTTTTTAGGAAGTAAATGCGAGAGTGTAACCACGTTATTTCTATCAATAACGCCTGCGTACCGGAAGATTGGAAGTTAGCACTCGTAGTACCTGTTTTTAAAAGTGGCGATAAAACGGCACTTAGTAACTATAGGCCGATAAGTCTCACGTCAGTCGTATGCAAACTCATGGAACAACTAATTACTAACTACATCCGGAGAGAATGGGAGGGCAAGGAATGGCTTTATCAAGGTCAGCACGGCTTCCGAAACGGGTTTTCCTGCGAGAGTCAGCTTGTCTCACTTCTACAAGATCTAACCGACGAAATTGATAAAGGTGGAAGGGTAGACGCAATAGTAATAGATTTTGCCAAAGCTTTTGATGTTGTTCCTCACGATCGTCTTGTAAATAAATTAATAGATTCGGGTATAGACACTAGGGTGGTGGCTTGGACAAATGAACTATTACGTGATAGGAAACAGCAGGTTCGAATCGGAAGATATCTATCAACCTCCGTAAGTGTTACGTCAGGGATTCCACAAGGAAGTGTCATTGGGCCTCTCATGTTTCTCGCCTTCGTGAATGACTTGCCAAAAAATTTAGCCTCAAACGTAAGACTCTTTGCTGATGACTGTATCATCTATCGGGTTATCAAATCAGAGGAGGACGTGTATATTTTGCAGCGAGACACAGACAAATTACACTCCTGGGCAAAAACAAATGGCATGGAAATAAATAGTTCCAAAAGTAAAGCCATCACGTTTGGTAGGGGTCGAAGTTATGGTGAAACTGTGTACAAATTGAACAACAAAGTCATACCTACAGTCACATCTTGCAAATATTTAGGAATTCAATTAGATAGTAAATTGAGCTGGGAAAATCAAGTAAATTCCGTTGTGGGAAAAGCCTGGAGATCTCTACATTTCGTCATGCGGATCCTAAAGAAGAGTACAGTGAGAGGTAAAGAATTAGCTTATATGTCACTAGTCCGACCCGTATTAGAATATGGCGCGGTATGTTGGGACCCGTACAGAATATCGCAGCAAGGTAATCTAGAAAAGGTCCAGCGCAGAGCATCGAAATTTACTTTCAGGGGATCAAAAAATAGAGGGGCATGGGAATCACTCGAAAAGAGGCGGATGAAGCTGCGACTCTATGCTATGTACAAAGCATACACAGGCTATCCTGCTTGGAATGAAATACACCGTCGTTTAGGAAAACCTTCATACTTCGGTAGAACGGATCACATGCATAAAATTAAGACCAGTACTGACGTAGCACGAAAGAAGTGGAAATCTGCGTAGCAAGGGTGACTATGTGGTCCGTATTTGACCTGTGCTTCCTGAAGCCACATTATTATTATTATTATTATTATTATTATTATTATTATTATTATTATTATTATTATTATTATTATTATTGTGACGTCGTGGGAATACACAATAATCACAGACACGAGCTTCAATGATAAATATGTACAGGTTTATTCACAATATGTACAGTACTACTTTAAGTTACAGCTCTGGTAGATCTTTACTTTCCTGATCGCAGGAGCGATCCTTAAAAATGAATAACTGACTCGTGGCCCGCGCGACTCCTCAGCGAGCCTCCCGCACACAGCAGACAGCTCCGGCGACCTCTTGTCACCCGTGGATATAGTCCACAACGGCGTCCCAACACATGGTTTGCCGCACGAGCCTAGCTCGGCTTCGCACCGCCCTGGGCGCAAGTTTTTGTGCGTTCGCACGAGGGTTCCCTCTCAGCTCAACAACCCCCCCCCGCGCTCTGCGTTGGTTCTTATATAGCCCCCACCCACGTGACCTGAAACGTCACTGGGTTTTGCACACGGCCCACACGGACCGCTTTGCCAGGCATTTTTGGACATCCATTTCCCTGGATTCCAAGAATTTGACACGCGGCACGCGGCACGCGGCAAAAATGCGCTGTCCCGTACTTTGGGCATCCCTTTCCCTAGCTCTTAGGATTTCCCAGAATACCTCGGCGTGTCACATCCTGCCTGGCCCCTGGCGTCTAATCCTCTGCCGCCGCCCTTTTGTGGCGATTTCTAGCAGTAGCCTTACAATACGTTACATACTTCTCCATACCCTATTTTGAATTTTTTATGCAGGATATAACCACAATAAAAAATTCGTCCCGCAACTAGATTTGTGGATCTGGATATGATTATCCCATTTACCTGGCCATTGGGCTCACACTCTATTGATCTCTCTAACCTACTCTATATTTACAACATATTTTTTTTTTCAAAATCTAGCTAATATAAATAACTAACCTACTTCACGTACCTCCTTTCATTCTAATATATACAATTTTCTACAATCTTAAATTACATACAGTCTGCTGCAATTACCTCCGTAGTATTCACAATCAAATGATGTGATACTTTCCCTGATACCCCCAGAACCAACAATGTCTTCAGAGCTTCACTTTGTACCCATAATTGCACATACATAAGACACACATGAAACAAACAGAATACACAAACAATACAATTTCAACAATTTGTTACATATATACAGTGATTCTTCTCTTGTCTTGATTTTATACAATGCAATCAAGTGATTCGGTTCAGTGTAGCCCTCCGCATTCCCGGTTCAGTTCAGGTTCCATGTATCAGTAAAACATACGGCTTAAGGCATCAGCATTTACGTGATCCTTACCCCTTTTATGAATAATTTCTAAATTGTATGCTTGGATCATTAATGACCAACGCATCAATCTCGGGTTCTTACTTGAACAATTATTTAGCCATACTAATGGGTTGTGGTCTGTTTCCACTTTAATTTTTGCATTTCCATCCAAATAGTACTTTAATTTCTGCAATGCCCATATTATGGCTGTGCACTCCTGTTCTGTTGTACATCGTAATAATTCCGAATCTGTGAATTTACGACCTAAGTATAACACCGGTTTTTCTTCTCCTCTATCATTATACTGTGCCAAAATGATGCCAATACCTCTTTTTGACGCATCACACTGCACTATAAAATCCTTATTAAAATCTGGCGCGTGAAGGACTGGTTCGTGACAGAGAGCGTTCCTCAGTTTCTCGAATGCCATCTCGCATGCTGGCGTCCACGTTACCCTGCCTTGCCGTTCGCGACCTCGCAATAAGTCCGTTAATGGCGCTGATATACCCGCATAATCGGGAATAAATTTCCTGTAGTAACCTGTTAATCCGAGAAAAGCACGCACTTGCTTTTTCGTTTGAGGTACGGGGTGCTCTTTAATAGTTTTTACTTTGGCCTCTACCGGCCGCATCATGCCACTACCAACCATGTAGCCTAGGTATTGCACATTCTTACGCGCGTATTTACACTTGCTTGGCTGCACATGCAACTTCGCTTTCTCTAATATTAGAAACACCTGCTCTAAATGTCTAAGGTGTTCTTGCCATGTGTCGCTATAAATGGCGATGTCATCCAAGTATGGGCCTGCAAATTCTGCACATCCTGCTAATAAAGCTGCCATCATCCTACTACACTGAAAAGGTGCATTTTTTAGCCCGAAGGGCAATCTTAATGGCCTATACGTGCCAAAGCTTGTACAGAAAGCCGCATATCTTTGCGCTCTCGGAGTGAGCGGTATCTGATGATAAAATTTTGCTAAAACCAATGTAGTAATAATCTTAGCTGCCGCTACTGCTTCTATCCTCTCCTCCATGTTCGGCAACGGAAAATATTCTGATTTTATAATTTGGTTTAGCTTGCGATAATCTACGCACGGTCTTGGTTTTCGTCCCGGCGCCTCTACAAGAATCATAGGGGAAGCATAATCAGAGTCGCCTATTTCGATTATGTTATCCCGTAACATCTTCGCGATTTCTTCCTGCAAAATTTTTGATTGACGCGGCGACATTCGATAAGGCGCACTTCTTATCTTTTTCGACTCGTCCGTCAATTCAATGTCCATGGTGACGAAATCCGTCAACCCTGGTCTGTCTGAAAATATATGCTTGTACTTTACAATTAATTTGAGCAGTTTGTCGCGGAACTCGTCTTCGACTTCTGTTCCTTCGAGCATAGCTTCCGCATCGAAGTCGACACTATCAAGGTTAATAGCGTACTTATCCAGCTCGTCTTCCTCAACTTCAAAGCTTGAGCTGCGATCTGCTACATAATTCAGATATTCGGTACGTTGCACGTACGCTTTCAACATGTTAATGTGGTAGATACGCTCTTCCTTTTTCCCAGGCATTCGGACAGAGTAGTTCGTGTCCGATTTTTTCTCTACTACTCCTCCCGGTCCTATCCATTGAACAGATAACTTTTTTGTGCGATTCGGGGCCAACACCAGCACCCGGTCGCCCGGCGCGAATTCTCTGTGTACGGCTCGCCGATCGTACCACGTTTTTCTTTTCTCCTGCTCGTTAACAAGCTTCTCGTGAGCTAATTCGCGAGATTTCTGAAGCCTATTTATTAGCTTGAACACATATTCGACGACGGAATTTTCTTCCTCATCGTCCTCGCCTGCAAGGTGTTCATATAATAAGGTTATGGGAGTTCTGAGGTTCCTCCCATACACTAATTCAGCTGGAGTGAATCCGAGGCTCTCGTGCACCGTGGTTCTCAAAGCAAATAAAATCGCGGGCATTTGGTCCTCCCACTCCGTTCCTGCTTCCAAGCATAACACTTTGATTAAGCGATTCATCGTTCTATGCACGCGTTCGATAGGATTTGACTGTGGGTGGTAGGGCGAACTTCTCACCAGTTTGATCCCAAACTTCCTAGCAAATTCACCTGTCAATGCGCTTGTAAAGCACGTGCCCTGGTCTGTTTGTAATTCCTTAGGAAACCCGATTCTACTGAATAATGTCAACAAGGCACTAATGATAGTTGTTGATTGCAAATCTTTAATTGGAATAGCCTCCGGATACCTAGACGCTAAACAAATGGCTGTCAAAATAAACTTGTTGCCTTCTTTACTTTCGGGAAGAGGTCCACAAGTATCAATATTTATTTTACCGAAGACTTCCGTTATCGGCGGTACTAACATTAACGGTGCTTTTTTTTCGATCATTTGGCCTACCAACCTTTTGACACACATCGCAAGTTTTCACATATGTCTCCATATCCTGGAAACAACGAGGCCAATAAAAGTATCGCGACATGCTGGATTTGCTCTTAGTGCAACCTAAATGTGCATTCGCGGTTTCATGGCACACCTGGAGAACGGCGGCCCGATATTTAGTCGGAACTACTAACATATTAAATTTTTCTCCGCGATTGCTGTGTCTTGACCGATACAAAATACTATTTTTCACGAAATACGACTCTCGCCCTGCTTCCGGTACGTTGTGCTTATTCGCGTCGTATAATGTTTTGATTTCCGTGTCACTTTGTTGTGAAGCTGCGAACTCAGTCTGGGTAACATTTATGAGTTCATTCACTTCGGGCGTTAGTACACTTGCACTGGCGTCCCTTTCACTAACGGCTCCCTGCTGCCTCAATTGTTCAAGGTTTTCTACCTGCTCGTCCGCGTCAAACTCGCCTGCGTGTCGGTCAGCCGGCCCCGACTCTTGAGTCACCCGCGACGCTTCAGCGGCTTTTGCCCGCGTCGTTACGGCTGCAACTAATTGTGGCTCAATAAATCCTGCCTTTACTTCTTCCAACAGAGCAGCTGTTCTATTACTTAATAAGTAATATCCGCTGTCGCATTCCCGAGGCACAACTGCGGCTTTAGTTACTACTTTCCCGAATGGCCCTTCAATAGTGACTTCGGCCACCGGGAGATTTCGTGGTGAGGCATCAAGCGGTTGCAAAATCCACACGCTTTCTCCCGTTAAATTCTCGTCGCTAATAAATTTCTCATGGACAAGATCGAAACTGGCACCACAGTCGCGCAAAAATCTCCCGGGAATTTTATTAATTTTTCCAAAGAACACGTACGGTGAAAACAATTCCGTAGCTGTTTTGTCTGCCACATGATTCATTTTTTCGGCCACGCGGCTCTGCGGGCATTCACGGACCATGTGGTCTGTGGCACCACACCCGTAGCATTTCCGCTTGTCTGGCTTCTCGTATGCTGCCCTAACATCGGTTTTCTTACCGCTCGATTTCCCCTGAATTTCCGGTACTATCGGCATCGTCTTGCTCGTGCTTGCAACATGTTCCCTTACGGCTTCCGATTTCCTATAAGGCTTGAACGAAGACCGTTTCCAGCCTGCCCTATTGTTTTCATAGTTGTCTAGTTTACGAGCTAGTTCTAACGGCATCTTAAATTCCCCCCACTCATCAATAAAGTGCTCTTTAATATCAATAGGCACACGACGCTTCAATTGGTCGGTTACAATTAGATTCATTAAGTCCTCGAACGTATGAATATTTAGTCCTGCTACCCATTCTTTGCAATAATTTTTCAGCTCTCTCGCGTATACGTTCCAGGTAGTATTCGCGGCTTTTACATGTTTCGCGAACAATTGTCGAAACTTCTCGGCATTGAATCGATACATTTCTAATAACCTACTCTTTAAATCGGCATATTCTGTTCTTCTACCTTGCCCTTCTAAAGTTAGCGATGCATTGATTTGGTGTGGGAGCAGTCCCATAAGATTTGCCACCCACTCTTCTTCTGGAATTTCTAATTGTTCCGCCTGACTCTCAAAAACACTTAAAAATGCCGTTATGTCGTCGTCCTCCCCTTTGAATCGGCTCATAACTTGATTTAATCGAATGTGCATTTTGCTATTTACTTCGGACTGCGGACTAGCTCTACCCGCCAGTTGGCCCTGTTCTATTCTCAGTTTTTCTAACTGAAATGCACGTTCCTTCTCTGCTTCGCGTTCGGCTTTTTGATCCTTATAGGCGCGTTCCTTCTCTAATTCGCGTTCGGCCTTTTCTCGTTCGCGTTCAATCTTTTCTCGTTCGCGTTCATCCTTATATGCCTGAGCTATCCCTTTCACAAATTCCTCCTCGTAATCAGAATGCTCCTCTATCAATTTTTTTAGTACTACCAAAGTTTCTCCACCTGTAATTTGGAGTCCTAATTCCTGTGCCACGTGCACTACACAATCTTTCCCGAATCTCGGTAAGTAAGCCATAACTGAAACCTGAACCGAACCTTACAATGCAGATAGCTATACTTACACCAGATCCTTGCTGACTTCTTGATTTTATCAAAGCCGGTTGGCTTTGAGACGTCCTTCCTTCTCCGTCCTTCCTTCCTTCCTTCCTTCCGGCGTTGCCGTGAAGACGTGGGCGTCTGGCTAGGAGCGGACCCTCTCTGCTCCCGTGCGTCGTAATTATGTCTGCCCGTCGACACACCCACGCACTGGCCCACCCACTGTTCGTAATACTGCCACCACTATGCGTATGGTGCAACAATGCCGTGCCGTTCCGGCGTGAATGTTTTAACTGCTGCTATTAATTATCACAATTGAGCAACACTTCCCCGTGGAATTCTTATAACCGCATCCACCAATTATACTATTTGGTGAATGATATTCCCCGTGGAATTCGTTTAACCGCTGCCACCAATTATACTATTTGGTGGGTGCACGTACTCCCCCGTGGGCTTCTTTATAACCGCTGCCACCAATTATGCTATTTGGTGGGTGATATTCCCCGTGGAATTCGTTTAACCGCTGCCACCAATTATACTATTTGGTGAATGATATTCCCCGTGGAATTCGTTTAACCGCTGCCACCAATTATGCTATTTGGTGAATGATATTCCCCGTGGAATTCGTTTAACCGCTGCCACCAATTATGCTATTTGGTGAATGATATTCCCCGTGGAATTCGTTTAACCGCTGCCACCAATTATGTCTACCCGTCTGTGACGTCGTGGGAATACACAATAATCACAGACACGAGCTTCAATGATAGATATGTACAGGTTTATTCACAATATGTACAGTACTACTTTAAGTTACAGCTCTGGTAGATCTTTACTTTCCTGATCGCAGGAGCGATCCTTAAAAATGAATAACTGACTCGTGGCCCGCGCCACTCCTCAGCGAGCCTCCCGCACACAGCAGACAGCTCCGGCGACCTCTTGTCACCCGTGGATATAGTCCACAACGGCGTCCCAACACATGGTTTGCCGCACGAGCCTAGCTCGGCTCCGCACCGCCCTGGGCGCAAGTTTTTGTGCGTTCGCACGAGGGTTCCCTCTCAGCTCAACAAACCCCACCCCCGCGCTCTGCGTTGGTTCTTATATAGCCCCCACCCACGTGACCTGAAACGTCACTGGGTTTTGCACACGGCCCACACGGACCGCTTTGCCAGGCATTTTTGGACATCCATTTCCCTGGATTCCAAGAATTTGACACGCGGCACGCGGCAAAAATGCGCTGTCCCGTACTTTGGGCATCACTTTCCCTAGCTCTTAGGATTTCCCAGAATACCTCGGCGTGTCACATCCTGCCTGGCCCCTGGCGTCTAATCCTCTGCCGCCGCCCTTTGTGGCGGTTGCTAACTGTAGTCCTACAATACGTTACAATACGAACATCCGCACACACCGGAGTTACTCAAATATTGTAGAGGGATAATAGCTGAGAAAAAAATATAACGTTAAAATTCCTTTTTTCATTGTATGCAACAGAGTACCCTAGGAGGCTGAGTTTTTGAGAATCTACGGCATTGTTATTCTCTTTCATACGAGTATATCGACTTTTGACTTGGTGTGGGAGCATTTTTTACAACCTTATGCAGCTATATTTTATAATTCATAAGTGTGTTACATTTTCTTTTGCTAATTTGTCGTATAAAACCAAATAGATATTAAAATGTTTAGATAACGAAAGTAGTTAACAACGAACAAAGAAACGAAAGAGACGTTAAAGTTAGGTAACATTAGGTTTCAGTGTACTAGTAAAAACTCTGTGATAAATCTTCCAGAAGTGACGTCCTATGCTTGCTTTTTGAATCTGAATGAATTCAAAATGAAGAAACAAGATATTTCAAGTATTACTATTTGAAGTCTAATTGAATATGAGAGTTCCTGAATAAAGTGAGGTTAAGTGTGACGTGGAGTTATTGTCAATGACCAAATTTGATGAAATGCTCATAGAAAAGCATGCACAGTGGCATACATATAAAATGGAGTGCGAAATATGTAAGTGTTGAGGCTGCAAAATAGCTTCAGCAAATTTTTTGGGAGTGTCACAGAATGCTGGTTTGGGTAGCTCGTAAAGCGGGGCCACCACTTTCTAGCTTGCCACAAGGGAAAATTCTGAAAGACAATTATCTACGAATTTGGTTGTTTATCTCAGCGTGAAAATCCGCTTCCGTCAGTTTATCTCAGCGTGAAAATGGTTGAGAATTGAAGAAGTTGTCAATGTTACCTTGTTGTCAATGTTTTCTTAGGTGAACAGAAGATTATTTTTTGTTGTATTTCGTGCGTAATATAATTTCAGCTCACTTTCAGCTTTACGCGTCCAAAAAACACGCTCTTTACACAGAATCTACAACCTGTTAGGCTGCCGCCGCTACCAACAGTCAAAAAATCTAATTTCTTCAATGCAGCCAAGAGTGAGTTGATCTGTTGTGCAAACGCTCAGCTGAAAAATTCTCCAACAATTGCCTCTCGTGGAGTCATATGAAGAGATGCGTTCTATTTCCTCGAATTCTCGACAATGTGGGCCTACTTTCGAGCCAATAACTTTCAGCTGAGGTCGCAATACCAACCCTACATAATTAAATTGATAGTCGGTAGCATATACACGTGAATCTTAACAGTTATTTACTCGAGCGAGGCGAGTCACTGCGAATTTGTTTCGACCACCTTCTTTTTAAATAATGCGATTCTATCGCGCCTTCATTTGGAAAGACGTTTAATTCTCGAAATGTTGACAACTCCACAGCGTCTCCAGTATCTGGCGCGATCTCGCAAGTGTCTATGAAAGCAGTTCAACTCTTCAACTGTTTGTCCTTCCAGAGTTTCATGCGAAAGATGTCTTTGCCTTTCTCTCTGGAAGCTTGCCCACTGTTTTTGGAGAAAAAGTCCACCGCGGTATGTTTAAAATGCATGATCTTTGCTGTTAATTAGCGTTAATTAAGGAATTCTTATAAAGATAGATATCAAAGTACGAGGTCAAATTAGAATTAATTTTGGCAGCCCATGTGCCAACAGTAAGTAAAACGACTAGAAACTCACTTAGGTTAGGCAATTAAAACTACACACATAATAAAGTAGTAAATATTTAATAAAAATTAATAAAACACATATTGTAAATAGACTGAGGCAAAAACTAATACTAGCATCAATTCACATCATCGTATCATTTCCAAAATAAGAAGAAAATATTTTAGCAAAAAGAAAATGTTCATGAGGAAGAGTAGAGAAAAAACTTAGTATGTACACGTTGTGCAGAAATTATCTGAAAAACTGAGTGTAGAATTTAAAAAATGAAGATATTGATATAGCACACAGAATCGCTAAACCGAACTAGAGTAAACGGTTAAATTTCTACAAAAATGATTTAATACTAACGAGTAATATAGAAAGAAAAGCTCAATGGTTAGACAAAAGCAGTGACAGCAACATAGTGAAATTATAATTGTGAACCATTAATTGTAACTTGTTAATTTAATGGTTGTTAATTTATAGAAACTGAAGAATTATTCTCGCTTACGGAAGAACAACCCTTTAAGCATACAATCATGTTAAAACTCCTATCCATAACGTCCACAATTTTTGCACTTATTGCAGTAAGTAAGAAAACACATTACGAAATCAGGATACTCTCGATTCAAAATGTTTAATTTTACCACGACCTTATCTTTCTCTTTTTCGTCCTACCCACACCCCTTACTTACACACACACTCAGACTTACATATACTACTCTACTACAGATGCCGGGAGAGCTATCGGGAGGTTAGAGCTTGCTCCGACTGGAGCGGTGCGTCGCTTGTGGGAGATACCTGATTGGGGAAACCCCGCAAGCCGATGGTAGGTCGGCGTCGGATCTCACTCCCGGTATCATCCACCCAGCGGGGGAATATAAAGCCATTTCATGTAATTCATTTCCAACGATAAAACGCACTACACTTACAGGACAAATGACCGCATTGGTTGACGCGCCCGGAATCACTCATTTATGGGGAGTATGTAGTGCCAGTGTGGTAATGTTAAATCTTCAAACTTCTCGTACTTGTTAACTCAATAACAATAAAATTTACATCTTTGATATTTTACAGCAGTTTTGTATGATGATTTTACAATACGGTAGACAATGATTTTTGCATTAACGCTTTTCAATTAAAAGTTACATTTTTACCAGATAAATTTTTTACTAAAAAACGAAATTTATATTTTTTGTTTGTTTACTAAAAAAGAAATTTCTTAATTTGTTATGGAAGATACATATACATAAACAAAAATTAACATCAAGAGCATATTGAGTTGAGAACGACACAATTGTTTTAGAAATATTATCTTTAGTACTTTTTTTAATACATGCACCAATGACTTCTGGAAATGAATTGCGGCAAATGGCCATCAAAGTAAATAGTGACACCCACCAACCACTAAAATAGGATAGTAGCTTCCCAAAGAAAAATGTTACATTTATTACATCAAAATGTAATCTGTATCCTCCCCTTCCCTTTTCTTCTTGAAGTTTCTATTCTTCTTTATTGACTCTTTGCTAAGAACTTCCAATACTGTATCAGCCTTTTCCACTCGAAATCTAACTAACAACAGGGGGCGTAGCAAATTTAAATACCTGAGAAAAAGGCATTTACATTTGAAATAGACCAAATGGTGACTGCAGTTATATTCAGAACACTTTCAAGATTCCAAACATTGACATGGGGCGTAGCAAATTTAAATACCCGAGAAAAAGGCATTTACATTTGAGATATAGCCAAACGGATATAGCCAAACTACATCTATATTCAGCAAACTTTCAAGGTTCAAAAAATTGATTTTTTTTCTATGTTTCGTTAAAATTCCACTACATAGTCCCCTTAAAGTCCGCTGGGTAGCTGAAGATAGCTGAAATTAGTTCAGCAGTCTGTTGTGACGCGTCTGTTTCTGCTCGCTGTGTTAGTTAGTTAGTTAATGCCTTATTTTACGTGGCGAGACTCGGGCCATCAGGCCCGCTCTTCCGTCTAACCACGCAAATTTCGTTACGCTCCTTTCACCACCTAGCGCAGAAAGGAGGTATTATCTTGGGCGACGAAACAGGCGAATCTCAATTTTGCTCAGAGGCTTCTTTTAGGCTTGAGGATCTTTTACATGCAGTAAATGTACTAACATGGGACAGCCGGCTTTACTTCCCCTCCGAAGGAAGGCGTACGAACGATTTTTTCGCCCTTAAAAATCCACGGCTTCGGCTGTGAGGCCGCGGAGGCCCCCACGGGTGACTGAGTCTTCCCTTCCGCGAGCGCCGACTCAGAATCGTCTCTAACGAAATGCTCCCCTCCGCTCAACTCGCTTGGCGCCAGCGTTCCTTTGCCCTTCCCTCGTGAAACGCGGCCGCTGGGAGCGCGGCGGCAGCGGCGAAGGCGGAGGAGGAGATGAGGGCGGGGCTGAAGCAGCAGGTGGATGCGAGAGGCGGGGGTGAAGGTGAAAGGCGAGGCGTTCTGGTGCAGGCTGTGAGGGATGTGTGGACGTGGGGTCGTCAGAGGTGAATGTCTGTGGAGGTGGAGACGGCCGTGGAGATGACAGCGGAGTCGTAAAACGCGGCTATTGTGTTCGCGACGGCGGCGGAGGAGGCACGGGAGGAGGGGAAGGGGGATTGAAGTAGCATGCGGATGTGGGTGGTAAATGAGAAGTGAATGCGAGGAGTGAAGGTGAAGGCGGAAGGTTTGTTTGGTTGATTGATTCATTGTTAGTGATTCCAGGTGCGTCAACTTCTGAGGTTTAGTACCGTAAGTGTGGTAGGTGTTTTATCGGCAGGAGGCGGTAATCTTCCCCCCTGGATGGCGAGATCAGGGCGCCGGCCAACCTTGACTAGCGGGGTTTTCCCCAACCAGATGTTTCCCACCAACGGGGCACCGCCCCAACCAAGACAAACTATAAAGTCCTAAGAGGAAGGAAAGATCGCGCGCGGTCCATGGCCCGTTTGCTAGGGTACTCCCTCGGCATTCGCCTGGTGTTGGTCGTAGAAACTACGGAAAACTTCCCATCAGAGCAGCCGGCCGCTAAAATTCTCTTCCAGACAGCCACTGAATTCGAGCTACCTGACAAGCTAATGTCGAAACTCCTGTCGCCGTCGGGACTCGAACCTGGGACCTCCCGGTCGGAGGCACTGCAGTGACATCAATTGTTGCACTGATGCAAGAGTTGGTGAAAGGAGAGGCGGGCTGGAGACGGCGGCGAAGACGCAACGCCGCGGATATGGGATTCGATGTGGAGGTGGTGGTGTTGGCGGATGGAGCGGAGAGTCGGGAAGTGGAAATGACGGTGTAGTGGAGGGGAAGATGTAGTCTGAGGTGGGAGGCGGAGGCTGAAGTGAAAAGGGAAGCAGAGGCAGGAGGTGCGAACACTGAGATAGAAGAGAAGATGTAGAGCTGTAAGAGAAGAATCAGGGATGAGAACTATGAGGGAGGAGATGGTGGAAGTGGTATTTAACCTTGCCAGAAAAAACAAAAAAGACTTGCAAGAAAAATGGTGAAAGGCTCGTATTAAAGGGTTAGTGATCTTACACGCTGCCACTATTTTGTATAAAAAATTTAAAAACCTCGTTTTTGTGCGATATAGCAATGTAATTTGCTTATACAACAAGGTAAACATGGTAATTCAATAATGTTCTTAAAGTAATGTCTGCCTTGTTTTGAGTAAACAACATAAATCGTTTTATTCTCCTGTTGCCTCTTTCACGTTACCGTTTAGACAAACAAAACCCTTAAACAGTTCAAAGAAACTCGAAATGCTTGACAAAGGGTACATGGCAAGATCTATTTAGAAATTGACATTAAGAGGAACCAGAGACTGAATGTAGTATTGGATTCATGAACTTTTGTTTCAAATCTTGATGATAGATACATCAACCATGAGGGGAACACGAGAGGCTGACCGGTGAATACGCACGGTTGCCCACATTAGCTTCATAGCTAGGTCGTATTCTGTGTCTGGAAGATAATTCTAGCGGCCAGCATCTCTGATACGTAGTGTGCCGTTGTTCCTCTCATAAATACTAGGCGAATACCAGAACAGTACCCTTGAAACGATCTACGGTCCGCGCACGATCTTTCCTTCTTCTTCCTTGTTCTACTCTCACCCTTGCTAACATGCACTAAAACTTACATGCACTGTACTACCACACATGTTTAGAGACTACTGGAGCTTGTCCCGGCGGGGTCAGTGTCCCACTGTTGGGAGATACTGGTTGGGACAATTCCGCAAGCCAAAATTTTCGGCGCTGTGTCTCACCACCCAGCGGGGGAAGATGACCTCGACCCCCACTTGACGAAAACATGAATTACACTAACGGGACCAACGCTTACAACAGTTAAAAAAACGCACCCAAAAACCATAATCAATCATCCTCCATGTAATAATCAAGTATTCTGATAGTGAATTCACCCTTTCTTCACGATCAAACCTCTTGATCCACCATTCGTTGCACGTTAGTTGTCATTCGAAGCGCCTTGTTCTATTGGAGGGAAACTGACCGTATTTTTAGGACGCAGTACATTCTAAATCATTCTAAAAATGACGTGATTTTGAGGGGGAAGGTAAACAAATATAATGCGTTTTGCTACTTTTAGACTACCAACATGATCAATAGGGAGCCGCGGTGACTCAATGGTAGGGCGCTATCTTCATGACCTGAAAGACTTAGATTCGAATCTCGACACCGGTTGATTCATTGATTCATTGATTGTTAGTGATTCCGAGCGTGTTAACTACTATGATCATTAACCCCGTACGTGTAGTGCGTAATTTTCTAGGGAGATGGCGGTGGTTTCGCCCCGCTGTGTGGCGAGATCCGGTGCCGACCTAACTACGACTAGCGGGGTTTGTCTAACCAGGTATCTCCCACCAGCAGGGCACAGCCCCTACCAGGAGAAGCTCTAAGCTCCCGTTCCGTCCCCCGGTATGTGTGGTAGTATAGTGCATGTTAGTGTGTGTGTGTGTGTGTGTGTGTGTGTGTGTGTGTGTGTGTGTGTAGAGGGTGAGGCTAGGACAAGAAAGAGGAAGGAAAGATCGCGCACGGTCCGTAGCCTTTTTTATGGTACTGGTCCGGAATTTTCCTGGTGTTGATTGAAGAAACCAGGTAAAAATACCGATCCGAGCAGCCTGCCGGTAGAATTGTATAGCTGAGAAGCTATTGTCGAAAATCCTGCCAATTCGAACCTAGGATCTCCCGGTCAGAGGGACTGCTGTGACACCAGTTGATGTCCTGAGCCATCTCTCCCGGTCGACACTTTTGGGAGTCTGGTCTGGAGATTTCTATTCAGGGCGGCTCTGATGTTCATTCAGCATCATTTCCGAGTAAGTTCCTTGACCTTCCCTGGAATGAAGACCGCAGTGTTGTGCTTCCCACACAAACTCTTTGTACCAAGGGTAAAAAAATAGGTTTTGTTCTATATTCACCTTTCCGTTGAGTCACACCGGCGTATGTGCCATTGCACAGAGGTAAATTTTCCCTTTTTTACATGATTAATTGCTTATTTGATTCCTTTCGATAAGGTCAGTTAATTTTCACTGTTTTGGAACAGAATATTTTAGATGAATTCTCAAAAATTTGTTTTATTGGCGGTTTAAAGATACCTAAAGTAATGAAACGCTGTGAATTCCTTTTCTTCAGTTTTGGCATAATGTGAATCGTTACTACTTTATTCATCATATTGACGATAACGTAACTTAATTTTGTAATGAAGTATTTAAAAACTCTTTCTACCTATAGTTTTCCATGTAACTATCTGGACCCAAGGATGGAGAAGCCATGCAACTGCATTTTGTTTAATAGTTTATCATTAATTTGCATAGTATAAATAAACATACGACAAGAAATACGTGGTGGATGAGATATGTTCAAATACTTTTAAATGTTTAAATTGCTAAAATCAATTTTATTTTGATCTTCGATTTGTTTAGATAATTATCAAGGTTCTTATATCGTTCAGGGAATCCCTGGTTTGCTCATGCGTAGAATCCCTTAAAATATTATTCCAGCCCTGAGTTCAACTGGCTTAGGCTTTGGGCTAAGAGCCTGCTGGGAGGATCGAGGCTTGTGTGTGCCAGCGGTGAGCGTCCGTATCGGCAGCGAGTGCGGTGGGGATGAAGGCAGTGATTGGCGAGACGCAGGGGGGCCACTGGGAACTACGTGCGTAGCAGATTCGGGGAAGGCCCGCAGGCGGATATTAGAGCAAGAACGTCGCGGATTAATGCGATTCAGAGCTAACGACGCGGACGGGCATTAGCGACGGCGACTGGGTGGGGTGAATGGGAGCGACCCCGGCGCGCGGGCGGGGAGGCGGGGACGGGGTGCGGGGTAACGGGGAGGGGTAACGAGGAGAAGGTGTCAGAAAAGCGGAGTCCGGGTAAGGGGGTGGGATAGGCAAGCAGGGAGGTGGACGCTCGGATATATGGGCGAGGAAAAGTGACGGAAAAAGATCATGGCAGGGAAAAAGGAGGCGGCAACAAGGCGAAGGTGAAAAGATAGATATGGGAAGGTGGAGAGAAGAAGGTTTGGAGAGTAAGCGGAAGCGTAAAAGTGGAGGCTGGAGGTGGAGGCTGGAGGAAGGAGGTGGAATGGAGGTGTGAGGTGGAAGTGTATGTGGAAAGGTAAAGGCATGGTGGATGACGATTAAGATGAGGTTGGATTTCTAATTGATTGATTGAATCATTCCGAGCGCATCAACTGCCATCCATGCGGGCCATTAGTCCCATTAGTATACTGATTTCTTTCCTCAGGAGGTGCTGGTGATCTTCACCCGCTAGATGGCGATATCTGGCACCGACCTACTGTCGGCCAGCGGAGTTTTCGCCAACCAGGCATCTCTCACCAGCGGGGCACCGTCCCACCCGGTTCAAGCCCGAAGTTCCCGACCGGTCTCCCGGCATGTGTGATAGTGCATGTTAGTGTTTGTAGGTAGGAGGTGAGGACTGAAGAAGGTAGAGGGAAAAATCGCGCGCGGTCCACGGCCTGTGAGTGTACTGCTCCAGCATTAACCTGTCGTTGATCGGAGAAACCACAGAAAACTACCGATTAGTACAGCCGGTCTCTAGAATTCTCCTGCTGACAAGTGACGGAATTCGACCTAGCTCCTTGCTTGTGGTGAGGGTGGAGAAAGAGGAATATGGTAAGAGGGAGGCATGAAGGCATATGGAGTGGCGTGGATCATTAGAGAAATATGCATCTTAAGGAAATGGAGGAAGGAATATTCGTATGGAAATATGGAGGCAGTGGTAGGGAGGAAGTTGTGGAGAGATGGTGGCGTAGGGATGGCTGAGCGGAGAGGAAAGTGGGGAGGCAAAAGCGCTGAAAATTTCGCCTGGAGATGGTAGCCGGCAGGTGGAGGTAGGAGTACGGGTACAAGGATGAGAGAAGAGGAGAGAGCGGAGATTCGGTGTCGGAGTCGGTGTCGGAGTCGGAGTCGGTGTCGGAGTCGGAGTCGGAGTCGGTGTCGGAGTCGGAGTCGGAGTCGGAGTCGGAGTCGGAGTCGGAGTCGGAGTCGGAGTCGGTGTCGGAGTCGGAGTCGGTGTCGGTGTCGGTGTCGGAGTCGGAGTCGGAGTCGGAGTCGGAGTCGGAGTCGGAGTCGGAGTCGGAGTCGGAGTCGGAGTCGGTGTCGGAGTCGGGGACGGAGTCGGAGTCGGTGTCTGAGTCTGTGGCGGAGGTGGTGGCGAAGGCGGATGCAGAAGCGGAGGCGCAGGAGAACACGAGCAGTGGCATGGGCGAAGGGAGAGGGTTCATGAGACCGACAACGTGGTGGCCGGGGCTCAGGAATTGGACGTGGGCAGGACCGGGAACTGCCTCTCTTCCGTATCTCCGCCTCTTTATCGCAGCGCCAGCACTTCCCGAGAAAACGCTTCGCATTTGCGCTTGTTTACTGCGTGGAGTACACGAATGCTGCGAGACTCGGCCATGCTAAATGGTCATTTCTGTTTTTATTTGGACCCGCGAATCCTCATCACCGGCTTTTGAATTATTATTATTATTATTATTATTATTATTATTATTATTATTATTATTATTATTATTATCATTATTATTATTATTATTATTGTTATTATGATTATAATTATTATACATTATAAGCCTTTGAATGGCTCATGGGAAGCGTATTAGCTTCTCGTGCTGTGATCCCGGGTTCGATTTTCGGCCGACGCAAAAACAGTGTTGCAGCTTTCAATTAAAGTCGTCCC
Organism: Teleogryllus occipitalis; assembly: GCA_011170035.1. NCBI lineage: Eukaryota > Metazoa > Arthropoda > Insecta > Orthoptera > Gryllidae > Teleogryllus > Teleogryllus occipitalis. The sequence continues at coordinate 22,478 of BLKR01001347.1, forward strand.
AGTTCCTGTAGCTGTGTGACGAAAGAAAGCTCAAGCAGGTGGATTTTGTTAGTTACGCTAGTTACGGTAAAGAGAATACGTCATGTTCGTCTCATGTCGCTCTTACTGCCAAGAATGGGAATTTAACTAGGCCCAGGCAAGGCGGACACCGGTAGCTGACCGGCGAAGTCGGACTACCGACCCAATAACGCCAAATACATTATTATTATTATTATTATTATTATTATTATTATTATTATTATTATTATTATTATTATTATTATTATTATTATTACAACTATTTGGTGGAAAAATTAACTTTTCCAATTTTCGAGTTTCATAGTGTTTGCGTTTCCTTGATTTTTAATCTTCCTAGACATTGCTTCATATCGTTAGAAAAGTATACAATGTACCTGATTTGCCGTTAAAGGCTTGAAGCATTCATTGCATTGGAAAGCATAGTTATGTTCTAATTAATTTTGGGGGGTTCAAGCCTCGCAGCAAAAGTCTGCGTACCCAGAGAGTGAGGTAGAGCAGGTATTTGGAAAGATTTTAAAATTAAATCTTTTAAGTTTTGAATTAGATCTTTGGGTAAACGTGTGGACATGCTGGTAGGTGCTTTAGAAAGCAATTACTGGAAAGCGAAACTCCCCTACTAGACTTCCAAAGTTTTTACTTGAACGCGTAGAACTGTGAGATGTTTCAGAGCACATAATTGGAAAAGGGGAACGCGCGAGGTAGTATGGTTAATCTCGAATAAATATTCAAATACAAAACAGCAAGACAATTTAACAGCGGCTGGCGAAAACGTTTTCTTGCCGTTGAAATTTCCTCTAATTCTAAATGGAAGTTACGTTCACACACTTCGGAAGGACGCAAGAAAGGATTATGCGTAGCTAAAGGCCTGTGGGTGAATGCAATCTAGATTTCAATACACAAATGGCAATGGTGTCGGTGTGTTTTGCGACGATGAAGAAGATTAGATCCACATACTTTAAATTGCTGTACCACGGAAATTTGGAGATGATAATGAATGGCAATGCAGAAATGTTATTGCTGACTGACTCCTTTAGAATTTTAACTCTCACCCAAATGTATTAAAAGATAATGAGTCTCACTTCACGATTTTTTCTGTGAACAACGACTAGCAAATTGATCACTGTATTCAGTGCACATCACACACTGATTTTTACATCATTAGGACATGCATTTTCAACAGTCTATTTAAAAAATCTAAACTCTTTTTGCTCCTGCTTTCTTTTGATAAAACTAGGATTTTATGTTTAAGCAAAAAATATGGGCAGACCTATAGGGCGTTTGTTAAACGATACAAGTATTTTTCATGAGAGAATAAAATCCATTTCCATGAGAGAATTCCTCACACATTATCGCTGACTAAAACGTAAAAGATTATTAATGAAATTCCGTCTGTGCCTTGTTGAGTCTCAGGAGAACACTGTACAGATATGAATACTACTGCAACAAGTTAATTTATCGACAGCTAATGCGAAATACAAAAGCCGACGCTGGTACCATGAGCTTGAGTACAATATGAAGTCAACCGTAGCAGCGGTCGCTTTTATGGAGGTGATTGGCGCTGACCTGGTGTGAAGGCTTTCCCTGGGTCGGGGTCGTGTCCAGATCGAGAGAATTCCAGAAAGAATTTTCCTCCAGGCAGCGTAAGCCGCTGGATCTAGCTCTCAAGCTAGCGTCCAAAATGCCACCGCCGCGACTCGAACCCTAGGGCCTGCCGGTCAGAGGGACTGCAGTGAGATCAGTTGATGCCCTGAGCCACCTTTGCCGGTTTTTGTGGTCCGGCATTGACCCCTCCTCGCTACTTGTTTTCTCCGAATGGCATTGATACGCGACTATTAATAACGATTGTCTTTAAACATTGATTATTTATATGTACTCTTCCAGAATACAAAATCGCCAGAATATCAACAAAAGAGTGGACAATAATTAATTGTCACCTTTTTCAGTCTAAACTTTTCAAAAAATTGAATTGGTGAACTAGCCTTTTTAGAATTAGTCTTAAAGGTTAGCTCAGCAGAGCGTTTACAGCTAAGTTAACGGGCTTTTCATAAACGAACCGAACCTAACATTTCATAACCGACTTTTAAAGGCGTCTATGAGCAAGCTAAGCAATCCACTGTAACGAGATTTTATAAAAAGAAGGAAGAATGATGATGGCTCATTCCCAAAGAAGAGTACCCAAGCGTAATGTATGGACGCAGTTAGGAAGACGGAACGGCCCCGAGTCGGGTTCGCCCGAGGCGAGAAGACACCGGCAGCTGGAGTATGGGTGAAGTATCACCCCTGCCTCCCTTGCGGTCCGACCGCGCCCCGCCTATACCTCCCTGCCTCCTCCCTCTCACGATACCCCGCTTCTTTGTCCTCACACCGCGTCCCTGTTCCACCGCCCCGATTTCCGGCCACCTCGCAGCCTTATGACCTCGACCGCCGCTACCATCATACCTGCCCCAGTCTCCGCTGCCTCGCGTCAGTCTCCCCTTCCGCCTTCTTTGCTGCCGCTCCTACGTCTCCGTCTGCCCTGCTGCCCCTACCGGCCTCTCCGTCCTCCCTCTCCGTCTCATGTCAGCCATGCTCTATAGACGTCCACACTGCCACATCGTCCCACCACCCCACCGTCTCGTTTCCGTCACTCCCACTCTACCACCGTGCCTCAGATGCCCCATCTACTCCACCACCCCCACCCCCCGCTCAGCTACCCTCCCAGCGCTCCTTATGCCCACCCACTGTCCCCCCTCCCAAAGACCCGGCGTCATCAGCTCCCCAACGGGCATCACCGCCTCCAACACCCCCACCGCCCCATTGCTCTCAGCGCCCCAACCGCTCCCCCGCTCCATTGTCCCCCCACCGCCCCCACTGCCCTTGCCTCCTCAGATGACCCACCCGCTCCGCTGAGCCACATCGTCTCACTACTCCCACCGTCCCGTTCCGTCACTCCCACTCTCCCACCGCCCCCACCTCCTCCGATGACCCGTCCGCCCCGCTTCGCCGCATCCTAAATCTACTCCACCACCCCCACCCCCCGCTCAGCGACCCTCCCAGCGCTCCCAATGCCCACCCTTTGTCCCCCCTCCCAAAGCTCCATCGTTATCAGCGCCCCAACGACCATCACCACCTCCACCACCCCCACCGCCCCATTGCCCTCAGCGCCCCACCCTCCACCCACCCCGACCCCCCACTACCCTTGCCTCCTCGAATGTCCCACCCGTTCCGCTGGGCATTCCTAGCTCTACTGCCCCCTCCCGCTCACCGCCTCCACCACCCACCCCTCCCCCCGGCCGACCGCCTTCCCAGCCCACGCCGCCACACCGCCTATACCTCTCCCCACCACTACCGTCCCCACCGCCACACCGCCCCATCGTCCGCACCGCCTTCATCAGCATTCGTCACCGTTCGTAATGCCTGGATCATCGTTAGCTCTGGATAGTTATTCCCTTGCTAATGATAGGGGTAGAGAGCTGTCAGAGGTTTGAACGAAAAACGTGTTCTGAGACGCAGGCAATGCTGAGTTCTTAAGAAGGCGCTCCAGAAAACAAGCGTCAGCGTCAATATATTGTGTCGGTAGTTGCGGAGAAAATTTGAAGGTATTAAAGAAAACTTTTGCCTTCTTCACGGAAGGCCACAGACAAAATAATCGGTACACTTCAAAGCTTTTAGAAGGAAATACGTTAATTTTTATACCTTCAGTAGTTTGAAAAATTAATTATTCATTATTGAAATTTCGTTGTGTATGCTGTAATTGAGTACTTACTAAAGCAATGTTCAAGAAATTGAAAAAGTACCTAGTTTATGTTTGTCATCAAAGTATTTGAAATGTAGTGTGAGCGGAAACAATATGTTCATTTTCATTAGTATTAGTGCTCGTATCGTATAGAACTTGTTTTCATAATTATCAACATAATATGTTAACATGATTATTTCCAGTGTTTGTATTTAGTCTATTATTACACACACAAAACAAAAGTTGTCAGACCGAAACACGTACAACGTGTTTCTCATGTTTGTTGACGCGTTGTTGTGACGTGTGTTGTGTATGTTGTGTATATTCTGTAGAGTGTAAGCTACACGACACCAAAATGTAGTATTCACATGAGTTTTTCGCGACTAAAAAAACTGGAAGGTGGTGGCGCAATGGTGGCTCCAGATTCGGATTCAACGCGTCAACATTCTTAAGAAACACGTGGCGCGTCTTTGGGTCCAACAACTTTTTTTATTTTATGTGCTTGTGTAATTATTTTCAGACACGGCATTTCAAGTTCATTTCGTTTAAATCGACTGCTATTGAAAGCCTAAATCAAAAACATATCGTCCGGGATGGCAGCAGAGACATGGATGAGAGATGGCATGGGCGTTGTAACTGCAGCAACGCTGACCGGAAGAAGGAAGGGTTTGAGTTCCAACTGTAGCGTACTTTTGACACTAGATACATAATGTTTAGAATTCGAACACCGTCCGGAGGAGGATTCTAGCGGTCCGCTGCTCTGATTGGTAGTTTTCCGTGGTTTCTCCTATCAACTCAAGGCTATTGCCACAGAAGTAGCTTGGCAAAAAGGCCAAGACGCGTGATCTTTTCATCATCATTGTCCCCCCTCATTCGTTACACATACACACATACACATACTCGGTCGACCAGTCGGGAGCTTTGAGCTAATCTCTGCCGGGGCTGTCTCTGGCTGGAAGTGATTAAGAGTTAGCCCCGCCAGACAAGGTGTGTGCCGCATCCGGTTTTTACGTTCCAACGGAGAATAAAACATTGCCACCACCAACTCTAGGGACATAACACGTACTACACTTACGTGACTAATGATCATAGAAGTTGGCGCATCTGAAAACAAAAAGGAATCAATTAATCAATCGATCGGTGGCAACAACTCCCAAGCCGCACTCTCCAGACTTAGCTCAGTCGGTTGGTCCCCTCATAGGAGTAATAGGGAAACCCCCTGTGTAGTAAGCACTTGACAAAATGTTGCGAACTGCATATCGTTGGCCAGGATGCATCGTTGGGCAAAGATGTTGTTTCATGACGGAAAAGCAAGGCTTCCGCATACTTGAGACAAAAACAAAGATCTCAATAGACATTCGATCACGAAAGTGATATAAACATTCCGAGATACTATCCTCTGAATCTTGCTAGAATAGCGTGACAGCGGATTGAGTGTTAATTGTTGTCCGCAATCACTTTGAGTCATCTACTCATGTGTATTTATGAGAGCACTCTGTCAAATGACATTAATCCGGAAACGGAAGAGTAAGTAAATACAGTACGTTGAATGGCTTTATGAAGAGGCATTTTAAAAATAATATACTGAATAGAACACTAATGAGATTTCACAATGTGATATCTCAACCCACTTCCTGCTTCACAAGTGAAACGTGGACATTGAGAAAAAATGACGAAAATGATTAGAGACTTCCCAAATGAAGTTCTTAAGAGCTCTACTGGGTCTAACTTTGCGGGACAGAGTCCCAAACGAAGACAAGGTCAAAGTTAAATATTGATTGCGTGGTAAATGACAGTAGGATAATGGATCACGGGATCGGTCAATTAATGAATAACACTAGTTTGCCAACGTTTCGAAATATTTTATTCCTTCATCAGGGCTTACTAATACATATACTAGTCAAGCATAATGTTCCTCCACCAGTATATGTATTAGTAAGCCCTGTTGAAGGAATAAAATATTCCGAAACGTTGGCAAACTAGTGTAATTCATTAATTGACCGATCCCGTGATCCATTATCCTACTACTTATTAACGGTCGTGATTTCTACAATAGTGGTAAATGACATTAAAAATACCAATAGAAATGGTTTCATCCTATAAACAGGAAGGAACCAAATAGACTACAAAGGTAGCTCTCTTATAGAAACCTAGGGGCAACAGAGGGGTAGGGTAGACGTACGAGTAGAATGAGGTGGTCAGAGAAGTTGTGAGACTCGGAAAGAGGCCATTGGCCCCGAACACATGTAAAAGAAAGAAGATAGACGCAAAGGTCCGGGTGGATGTCAAATACTAGTACATATCCCTGTCTTCTTTATCGCGGGGATTCAAATGTTAATATCTCGGTATGAAAATGTCTCAGTTCTGGTAGTGATTAGAATATAGAAAAATAATGATATTTTTACTACTATATTTTCTCCATGAAATTATATTTTTTGTTGACAATCTAGGGAAGCTTACATTGTGAATAGGTCTCACATTAGAATAGATTAGACAATCCTCTGTGGCACTGTAATTCGTAACAAAATTATGGCCTGATCTTACACAATTCTCATGGCCGAATGCCAAAGTAACATTAAGGGATGATCTAAAAGTAATAAATTTTCTAAGGTTTTTGTGACTAAATAACATTTATCCCGGGATGTAGTTTTTATATGCCCTAAATGTACGTCATGAGACCTCATCACCTCCCATTTAGGAACTTATTGTACATTAAAAAAAATAAGCTGTCAATTGGATACAATACCGTCAACCAGAAAATTTTTAGGAAGGTATGCTGTTATTACGTTGATGATAGTATCACAATAATTATAAATTCAAATTTCGAATTCTCAATATGAAAATTAAAAACAAATACCTGAGAAAGCATGTAAATTATTTTCTAAACAATGAGCATGCCAGTATAAAATGTTTGGCGCGTTTCTGATTCAACGAAAACAGAATTAAACAATTCATATTATTTCAAGGCAACACGAAAGGCATTCAGTTGCTGAGTATTTGGATGAAAGAGAAAAATATACGTAGGCTCTCTTTGTAAAAATTAGAGATCTCTAAACAAGTATTTTCGATTGAAACATGTCGCTCAATATATTGTTTATTAATTTCAATACAATAAATTTATTTAATGTTTTAAAGGAACATGAAGTGCGGGACTAGATTTGAATACACAGTATATGTATTTGCTAGAGTTTGTGATCTTGGTTTTCCGAGGTCAGTCGTAAAGGATATTAAAAGAATATTAACACAACTAGAATAAATGTAACAAGTGTTATATCTGACAATATAAATAATAACAGTTTTTGTTACACACTTGGACATCGTCAGAGATCACTAAAGTTTATTTCAGGGAATAAATCACACTACACAAGATCTGAAGAATTCTACCTTTTTAATACTATTTTTCTAGGAGAGGAGTTTTGATGCCTTGAATGTTTTTGTGACACAGCAGACGTCGCTGTGGTTTTACTGCATACCCTTTAATTACGTCTACTATATTTATGTTCAAGTCACGATGCAGTCGGTCCATTCGCATATAAATAGGTGAAGCGACCGCATTGCGCTGTATCTTATTCTGCATTTTCTGTATTTTCTGCACGTGAACTTTCCTGACACAACGCCAAAGCTGTATGCCATACGTCCATATTGTTTTTAGCACTTCGTATTTTAGTAATTTATTAAAACCGAACAACTAATATTCTCCTCCCAATAACCAGTACATTTTATTGATTTTCAAATTGAGTTTCGCTTTCTTTATTTTAGCGAGCTCCTTCCTACGCAGCTTTGAATCCAAAGTCAAACCCAAATACTTCGCTGTATTTGCCACTGGAACGACTTTGCCATTGATTCTTAGTGGCAGTGCCTCACTCTTACGATTAGTAAACTTTACGTGATGTATCTTGGTCTCATTGAGTGTTTTCTTCTTCTTCTTCTTCATATTCTTAAAAAGTCTAAGATTTGTTCCTTTCCAAGAATTATTACGAATCTTTCCATCTTCTCCTTAAACTGCTAACTCCTCTTCTTCCCCTCGGCCTTTCATCTCTAGCAATCCATAGTCCTTTTTCTAGCCAGATTTGTGATACATATATGATTGATCCGAGGCAAATTATTCGAGCTCTGAGCGGTGTCATTTTTTACCCCGAGCAGGTTGCTAACCTCACTCAGGAACCTCACTCTTCCTTTATCCGTGTTTGGGACCGGCAGTGTGCTGCTAATCTACTCAATTCACCTAGCAGGCACCACAGGCGGAGTATCACTGAGTTTTAAGCGCCTTTTTTATGTTGTCAAGAATTGTTGCAACAGATTCAGGAGGAGATAAGCAGTTGCTTCTGAGACGGTGCCATGTACCCGCGGTGTAGAACAGTCAGTTCAATGAACACACCGTCATAATTTCACCTTTATGTTTCTGCGAGCAAAAGCAAAGGATTGCGGGTTGATGGATTAGAGCTGAATCATTCTACGGTGGCTGATATAACCATGAAAATATGCCTAGAGCAGGTAAATGCTATCAACAATGCCGAGTTCCGACATATTGTCTGTTTTGAGGGTCAGTCAAATGAAAACGAAACAGAAGGGAAATAATTAAGTAAGCTGTTTATTATAACAAAAGTTATCATCATAACTTTTAAAATTTATCCCATTACGAGACAAGATTTCAGGGGAAAATGTACTCTTCGTCCGATTACTCAACATCAGCCGAATGTCTTTCACACTCCTCTGTCGCTCATTTCTGACGGCAGCATCGACTGCAGTAATAAGAGAATCAGTAATGATATGATGAACCTGTCCTTGCCAACCTGTTGTCTAGTAATGACATCCGTCTTTATCAAAATCTTTACCGGGAACGGTAGCTCAGTGCATCAACTTATGTCACTGACCACTCACCAGGAGGTCCTAGGTTCCAGTCCTGACGGTGACTAGAGTTTTGACACTAGCTTTTCAGCTAGGTCGAATTCAGTCGCTGTCTGGAGGAGAATTCTAGCCGCCGGCTGCTCTGATCGGTAGTTTCCCGTGGTTTCTCCGATGAACAGCAGGTGAATGTCGAAGCAGTACCCTAACAAACGGGCCACGGACCGCGCGCGATCTGTCCTTCCTCTTCCTTGTCCTATCCTCTCCCCTTACACGCACACACACACTTACACTAACCTGCACTACAGTATAACATATTCTGGGAGACCGGTCGGGAGCTTACAGCTTGTCCCAGCTAGGGCGGTGCCCCGCTGGTGGGAGAGTCCTGGTGAAGGGGAAACACCGCTAGCTGATGGTAGGTCGCCACCGCCATCTCCCGAGCATTCACTACTAATAGATAATTTAATATAGAAGAATTAGAGTACGTAGTAATAATTAATTTAGTGGGAATTTATTAAACATTTCACTAACAAAATATATGAATAATGTTTTGCAGAAATATATTTGATTTTGTTTTCATAATGCCTGTCATCCATTTACCCAAGTTTCTTCTCATAATAGTTATTAATTTTGCCCTCTCAAACCGTAATGCATCCCTCCGCTGGTGGCAGATCTGAGAGCAACAGCGTGTGGAGATGCGGGAATAACCCGCGTCTCCTGGTCTCGCCCCGCCTTAGAGGGCATTATAAGGCGCCGACGACGGCGTCACAACACGATTGATTGATTTTTTCGTGTTTCCAGGGGCGTCAACTCTGGTCATTAGTCCCGTTAGTGTAGTGCATGTTTTTTCTCGGGAGATGGTGGTGATCTTCCCCCGCTGGATGGCGAGATCCGGCGCCGACCTACTGTCGGCTACTGGGGTTTCCCCCTAACCAGGACTCTCCCACCAACGGGGCACCGCCCCAGTCGGGACAAGCTCTAACCTCCCGACCGGTCTCCCGGAATATGTGGTAGTGTAGTGCATGTTAGTGTAAGTGTTTGTGTAAGGGGAAAGGATAGGACAAGGAAGAGGATGGACAGATCGCGCGCGGTCTGTGGCCCGTTTGGTAGGGTACTGCTCCGGCATTCGCCTGGTGTTGATCGGAGAAACCACGGAAAACTGCCGATCAGAGCAGCCGGCTGATAGAATTCTCTTCCAGAGAGCGACTGAATTCGACCTAGCTGAAAAGCTAGTGTCGAAAATCCTACCGCCGTCAGGACTCGAACCTAGGACCTTCCGGTCAGAGGCGCTGCAGTGACATCAGTTTATGCACTGAGCTACCGCTCCCGGTTCACAACACGATGGCGGGTGGTGTGGTAGAGTCAGAAGTATGACCTGTAGATTTGATTATCAATCAATTGATTCACAGGTAAACGTCTGCTGCGAAAATGTCCACTCGTGGAAATGTCCATTAGCATAAATGTCCACTTCATTATAGGTCCACGGTCGGGAGCTTAGAGCTTGTCCCGGCTGGGGAGGTGCCCCGCTAATGGGAGAGTCCTGGTTAAGGGGAAACCCCACTAGCCGACGGTAGGTCGGCGCCGGATCTCACCATCCGTAAGATTACCGCCATCTCCCGAGAAAAACATACACCACACTTACGGCACTAAGAACCAAAGCAGTTGACGCGCCCGGGAAAACGAAAAAATCAATCAATCAATCATTATAGGTCCATCCGGTCGTATACTCTTTCATCCACGTCATTTACATATCCATGACAGAAACGTCCAGTACCTAAATGTCCAGAGGCATACAATGTCCACTGTAATTAACGCATAGAAGAATGATAGGATAATAACGTTTTATCAACAAAACACCTTTTTGAACACCTCCAATTCAATTTATTTCAACTTTTATTTCGAAAATGAAAGTGGTATGTGTGTCCATTTCTCACAAGAATTTCCTTCTTCTTCTGAGAAAAAAATATAAGTTGCCAATGAGAATTGTTCCTAAAATTGATTTTAATTTTTAGACCAACCCATTTCTGTTGTTATCAAGAAAATCTGGGAAAATGGAATTTGAATGTTTTTATTGATGAAGATAAAACATTTTGATTGAACTGAGCCTGATATCACTTATATTGTACATTCCTGCTAGTTTAATATTTATATTTGTAGACACTACCCCAAGGGACATTGTTATGGACTTTTTTGCTGTGGACATTCCGTTTGTTGACATTATGCAGTAGATATTATGGTATAGACATTTTTCCTGTGGATTTTATGTTAATTAGATAATGTGATGTGGACCAATTGACCTGCAACCATACGTTATGTATTTTTGTCAGCCCTACGACGTCTATTTCTATTTGTCGATGACTGGTCTTTTCTTAGCAGAATCTTCTACTGAAATACTACGTACCTGACCTGCATACGTGAGGAGCGTCGTTGGAAAATCGACTTGGCTATTGTAATTGAATTTCTACTTCGGATTTTGGAATAAACTTCAGCTGTTTTGCGCTTTGCTGCTTGTCGATTCTCCACCTCCTCCCTCCCTCTGCCCGTACACAACACATTCTATACTTCATTTATTTCGGGAAGTTTCATTTCAACAAAGCGAATCGTTTTGCGACGTGCAACATGGCGGGCATTTCCCCAAAGTGAACCCAATATTCTCCTCCGAGTATAGAGTCTCTCAGCACGATGGAGTAGCGGCCGTTTCCATTTACCATTTCGATACGGAAAGCGCGCTCCATAAATCAGAGCGTCTCCTGAGACCGTTCACGCGACGTCGCGAGAGTATAGAACGCGTTCCTTCCCTCTTTGGTGGCGCATAGAACGAACTCTAGCGTAAAAAGCATGAAATATCACAACAGAAGTTTTAAATTAACCAATTAAGGAATATGAACTTTTTTCGGGGTGTTAGATTCAAATTAATGACAAAAAACTGGGTTTTCAGTTCTGTCTCCACTGTTAATGGTGGATTTTGCAATATACTTGAGTAATTCAGAGAGGAAGTGTCAAAATTAAAATTTTTCTTGCTTGTATTTCCTAGTTAGCGAAATAGTCCCTTCAAATGATGCTTAGAAAAGGGGAAACTGCGGAAGTATTTTGTTTTGATAGTTGGTTTTATACGATTTTTCGGTCGCCGAACACGAAAATCATGCTTGCCAACAAGAAACGTTTGCTTAAAAACGTCTAAAAATCACGACGTTTTTCAATTTGTGTTTTCAAATTAACTCAAAAGCCACCCATTTTCTGTAGATAATGACCCTATAAGAAATAAAAGAAGTTAAAATTACCTACATTTAATATCATTACGCTTTTCTCCAACCAAGAAATTAGCCATGGCAGCTCCGCGTAATTTGGTGTCAGAAGAAAAAACTCGCAAAAACGGTAATTATTCTACTTTATCTCAAAACGACCCAGCAACTCAAATTTTTCGTAAATGTTGACCTGATATGATATAAAAGTGATTAAACTTATCCATATATTATGTTTTTACATTTTGTCTCCGAGCAACCGCTTAGCCGCCCCAGTGGAGCAAAGTTTATTGATTGCGTAAGCTTCCGTGGCCGGAATTTGTATTATCTAGGCTATTCGGGAAGAGCCGCGTTTCTGTAGTGGGGGTTAACTTTTCGGCCAACATGTTGTGGTCTCCCTCAGAGCGTACCGCTGCCAAATGTTGTTTTTTTTTTTTTTAATTTCCCCTCTCTATTAATCCTGAAGAGGTGGGAGTTTATTAATTTGCTGGGGTACAAAAATATTTCTACATCCGATTTAGCTTATGAAAATGCAAAACAATCAATCTAAGGCAACGTCTCATCACAAATATTACACTAATGTTCTGCTATAAGGAAATAAGACCTAGCAAGTTGATGTGGACACGCATTCTATCGCATAAATCAAGTGGAGATGCAGAGTGAAGTACTACTATCTCCATATTACTTTATGGAAATTATAGTATCGGGGGATAATTTCATAAATATATGCAGAAAAGTTAATTTTATACATTTTTAAAACGTAATTTTTTCTCTTCCTTTAAAAAATTAATAAAATGCCTTAAAACATGTTTCAGGAATGGGACTTTCTCTGTATAAGTATCAACATATATTTAGTTCACTCACATATTTCCATTCAATTATATTTGTTGCTAACAAAACTATCTCTAATTGGAAGGAAAGTACTAAATGATTATACAAGTTTTCTTAACCCTAATTCACACTCGTATTGACAAATCAGATATAATTAGCAGCATGTCCGAAAACCTTGGCTCATTATTTACAACAAATTGGAGGGACTTGAAAGAACATTTGATGTTTGTTTCCTTAGCCAAACAAATGCACAATGTATTTAAGCGAGGATACCTAGGACCATCAATGTCAGATGAGATTCGGCCTGAAAAATGATAGACAGTGCGTGAGGTTAGACCAGCTTACACGCACATCAGATAGATTACCTACAGCCCGGGACAGTGACGTGCGTTTGGCAGTAACCATGTGATGCGGGGAGGATTTACGTGATTAATGTAAGAGCTCATTCTGAGTGACAGGTAATTTGCGATGCATGTGAGCCAGAAGCTTTGTCTGCGCAGGTGGAGAAACCTAATTGTCCCTTGCTCCTTTCTCCACACGCAGACCTTGTCCCAGACATGAACTAAACATGTTCAGTAATGTTCCTTCAATGTCTTCATCACTGTGGAGAAAATTTTCTCCTTGATTTGATTGGTAGATTGATTATTTAGAAGTTGTGGACGCGTTAATTACTACGTTCATTAGACCCGTAAAAGCAGGTTATGTTTTACTTACTTCTGTTTTTTTATGAAGTCGCCTTGCAACTATTATGGTTCAGTCCGCGAATCACCAATCCCGCTACATCACATATTCATTTCCACATTATTTCTATTAGACATATGGGATTTGAGGATCAAACACTTTAAAACCTCCTCTGTGTCGGATTTGACAGCTTTCTGTCAATCTCTGATGGGAATTATTGCCGAGTGCGCGAGCATATTGCGCATTGGCCTAATTTGGTGAATCAGACTAGTGGAAAGGTTGTGTCCGGTATGGATAACAAGAAGGTTCAGAGTGTAATACATGATGATCTGTCTCGTCGTGCCACAATACTCAACGTTTCTACCCTATTGTTCACGCAACTAATAATATCTTGTTGAATGTCTGATACGCCTGGCAGCTTGGTAACGACTGTAAAAGTCATTTTATTATATGTAAGTCATAGCGATCCTGGTGGCTGTATTTGAAACAGTGCCGCCAAGAGATCATTGAGTATCGGCTACGCCGAACTCAGTTGCAAGGTAGCTAGGAACTGAGAGGCATGGCGCTTTGTAAGCCGCTGTTTGTTTTACAATCTTTTCGCGGCTACGGTTCATTTTGTTATACCATGGTTCAGTGTCGTGTGGACATCTCAAGTGTGAGTGGTGCCCTTGATTGCTGCGTGATGCGCGACTGGATTCTGTAATCAACGGTTTCTTTTTTAACACATGTTTGCTCCTATGCCACGTGCTCAGGCACACGGCTGTGCTGTATTCAATCTTACGTTGTACTGGAAATTTGTTCAATACACTTAATTGGTCTGTGTGAACTGTGTAATTTTTTTATGTATTTGTTACCACACAAACTCAGGGGTTTGAACGGTTCATGGGACGCCATGCACCTTCCTATTCATCAAACCTTGGAAGTTGAAAAGACTGAGTATCTTGGGAATGTATAGGGTGATCTATTGAAGTCCACTGTTTCCCGACACCCTTACAGGAAAATAACTATCTTTATTATATTAGTTGTAAATTAGCTGTATTTTGTTTTAATTTTTGCAATTTTCAAACAAATTACTGGACACACCTTAAGGCTTTAATAAATAACATAAATCATATTAAATTTGATAGCCTGCTAATGGTATTGTAAAAAGTAAAATTATGTTCATAAAATCACGAAAGATCAGTAAAAATATATGTAACTGTTATTGAAAGAGGAAGACAGTTTTTAATAGACTCCACAGATCAACCATTTTGTGTTTACTTTTAAAATATAAATTTTTAGTAATTGTTTAATCCGTATTTACCTGGGACGTTAGCCCATCGGAGTAATATTTAACTATAAAAGAACGCGGAAGCCGGGCATTATTAAATAAACAAAGATAAATTTTTTCTAATATAATAATAATTTAAAATAGTTTAAAATGGTCTTGCTCAAGAAGAGACAAATTACGGTAATAAATATTTCAAGGATAAAAGTTAAAATGGTTTGAAATTAGCTATGCTCAACAAATAAATATAAATAAATAAATTGGCACTGCCGCACGTGGGCCGAATACATTAAATACAAATAATAAAACAGTTTATCGGCTTGTCCAGTGTGGAACAAATGGCATTAATAAATACGTGTAATGGAACAGTTTCATTACTTAATGACTACTCTAGAACGTCAATGTGCAACACGAGATAAACCGTTCTCGAATGCATTTATTTGTCACGAAACTTTAGTCTTTTAATCAAGGATGTGTACGAAGTAGTAATGATGGAAGTCAAAAAGAATCCTATGATGGATGAAAAGGATTTCATAGAAACTAACCTATAAATAGTTCAACCAATAATTACTGTTTTTTCCGTATAGAAGTATCATGCAAAGAAGAAATGATTATATCTTAAAAATACAGTTTCATCAATATAGAGCTGAGTGCATTGTTGGTGCTTATTTTGGAAGGATGCAGTAATCACGAGGGTAAATTTAATTTTTTCCAATCTAATACTATTTATATAGGGTTTCTATGTTAGAATTTTTAAATACGTATTTATCATGAATATTCTAAGTGAGTGAAGGAATAGCACAATCATGCAAACGAATTAAAAAGCACATACCATACTTTTATAATTTGATATTTTTATCACATACACCAATACACATTTTATAAACTCAGAAATAGAGTTCAAACTGGCCTGCACAGATATGAGTACACACGAGGAAATCGGCGATACTGTCCCACTGACAGGGTTCATATTAATTACAGTGGCATGTTTCCCGCCTCATTCTCTGGTGTTCCGTCCTGAATGAGAATGCGTTATTTCTCGCCAGCAAGTGACAGTTACTTGTCACGTCCCCAGCGTGACATACAAATACGTTTCGAATGCCTTGGGGCAAATATACGTAGGGTTGCAATGTTGCAATTTGAGTATCTCTTGTTTATTGCAATTCGAATACCTTTCAAAGTTTAGTTCCGGCATCCTCCAAATATGTAGTGGATGACGCACAACTGAAGTACGACACACGAGAGCATTTTTGCTGTACCAACACCGTGACGCTACCAATCTCAACTAAAATGCAATGCTTTGCTACAGCAAACACCCAGTGGGCTCAGAAAAAAGAAAGGAGACATTGCCACCGGATAGAAGCAATTACCGAGAATCATACCGCTGAATAAAATAGTTCCGAGTTCAATCCGAGCGCAGTAAAATGCTTGATGAATAGTTTATATTCTTAATTTATCATTCGCGCTGTAATTAGTAGGATACTGTGGATAACCAGGATTTTAAAGAGCTATCTGCAGTTTTGCTAGATAGCCAGGAATTCGGAACAAATCCTAAAACAATTAAACAAATTCGATTTTTGCTGGAAAGTGGAAATTTTCAAAATGTAATATTCCGCATAAAGTTATATGGCATGTACTGACTAAATTATCTTGATCAATGCCATTACTTATGGAGCAGCTGATGTAACGCGAAAGATTAGCTCCAAGGAAGAGGCCGGATTCCTTAAATATTTCCAGTTCAAATTTTCCTGTGAAACGAAGTTTTCTGATTTTCTTGGTGAAACTAGTGGTGCTAAAACAGCACATACTTCCTTGTATTTAGTAATGGCTATGTAATACTATTTACCCAAACTAACGGGCCGCAAACCGCGCGCGATTTTTTCTTCCTCTTCCTTGTCGTATCTTCTCACACACTAACATGCCTTTTACTACGACATATGCCGCGATACCGGTCCAGAGCTTAGAGCTCGACCCGGCTTTGGAGTACACCGCTGTGAGAGATACCTGTTTGGGGATAAAACCCCTAGTCGACGGTAGGTCGGACCGGATCTCGACATCAAGTGGAGGAAGATCACCGCCACCTCCCAATGAAAACATGCACTAAACTTACGGGAATGATGACCTCCGTAGTTGAAGCGCCCGGAATCACAAATCAATGAAAGAATCAATCAATCCGTCCGTCCGTCCGTCCATCTGTGAATTCTTCAAGCACCGAAACGATGCGTACAATCTTTTCCAAATTTAAGAACCCCCTGTAGATCTGGCTTCAGTTGAAGCCTTGAAGTTTTGAAAAACATTCCCTAAAATTTGAGGGTACTTTACGTGAAGCTCACAGAACATTTTCAACATTTTCTCAAAAACGACTCAACATTTTTTCTTTAAATTTCTAGTAAGAATACAGTAAGTTACACGTATAAAGTTGGCATTGATTGAATTTAAACGGTTAACTCTGAATATTTTGAATATTGCATAAGTTTGAAATTTTTGGGCGTCATCCGACCGTAAAATTGAAAACTGAAATTTGTTGTCCATAATTATTTCTTTCTTTACATTCATGTAGAAATTTTTAAAAAATTAGTAGTTTTCGTCTAAAAGTGTGTACAATTTTGGTATTAAAAGAAAGAGTGAAAAGTACGATTTTCTCAAAAACCGCTCCAATTTTTTCTTTAATATTTTTTGGTAGGGTTAATGCCAAACAATCCCTATACGTTGACAGAAACGCCATACTGTTCTCTTCTTTTGATTTATCAAAAATTTTAAAAAAATTTTACTTGTCTCCCACGTCGGTAATATTTACATTAGTGGCGATTTCTTTACATTATTGAAGTTATGAGTGCATTTGATGTAAATAATGTCGGATTATGTTTTTCGCAAACTCAACAATTTTCTGTTAAAATGAGCTCAAAATTCAGCATTCTCAAACGATCAAAAAATGATTTTCTCAAAAATTGCTCAAATTTTTTCTTTTAACTTTTCTAATAAATAATGCAAATTGCATTGTTTAGAATGACGTGATGTTAATTTTGCTGCAATTATTAAAAAAAACACTAATGTAATTTTTTTGAAAAATGCTCACACCTTTAATCTTCAGATTTAAACCATTTTGTAGGCACTATTGCATTTCGGGGTAGAAATGTTTCTAAAGATACTAAATGAAGTTTTTTGAAATCTCAATAAATTGCTCCAAAAATGCTTCAAATTTCGCATTTATAGTAGCGCTTAAACACCAATATCTTATAAACGGCTCTAATTTTTTGAATAAAAATTGCTATGTTGAACGAGATTTTACTCTACTAATATATTCTTTAAGTGATATTTGGATCTACTGTTAGGAAACCGAAAAGATGACAAATATTTTTTAAAAATGTTCTTTTGACGGCGATAGATGGCAGCTGGCAAGAAGTTGGAACCATTACTAATAGCGACTACACACCAAGGAAATTAGAAAATATTACTCCGAGAAAGTCTGTGCCATTCTGTAACACCACTAGTTTACCCTGTGACTAAGTAGTTGTGTAGTATATTAGTGTTTTGTAGTGACTAAGACACTACACAACCATTAACAATGTAGAAAATACAACGCGTGATATTAACACCAACAATGGCGCCAAAATATCAGGCAATAAATGAGTATAGCTAGACAGCTTTACCACACTACTGTAAATACAACCACGAAGAAAACTTCCCTAGAAAAATGTAATAATTGTTGAGACGCTTGGTGCGGGTTGACATTTTAAGGTATTTTAAAAGCCCTTAGGTACATATCTCGAAAATGAGTATTGCACTGTGTTAAATATATATTAAAAATTCAAAACCACACAAAAAGGAAAATTTTGGTCCTGACATGTATAAATTTTTCTTAATTTATACGCCCATTCAAAATTTGTAAAATAGATTGTTTGCTAGAACAGTTTAGCTTACAGTATTTATGAACAAAATCGTTTCCTTTTCAGCAAAATACCATAGTAAATAATTCCTCATGAAATATCTATTAATAAAAATACAAATCGTAAAACTTTCGTTAAAATACCAATGTTATTTTGTATTGTAATAATAATTATAATGTATTAATAATATGTAGTAATAATGATGTATTAATAATTAGTGAATTGTTTCACAGATTGTTGGGAGGAAGCGACAAGTTCATCTGATCAACAATTACGGAATTATATTTTATTGGTCTACAGATCGCATTTTCTTTTGTGAACTATATCTACTACAGTCAAAGTTGCAACCAAATTTGGCATTGTTTCGACGTGCTTCAAGAGATCTTAACATTTTGATTGATGGAAGATTAGGTTTTATAAACGAATGAGATGAGAACGAATGAGAAAACATTAAAATTAGATGACATTAGAGTAATCCAGAATATAAATTTATATATAAAATTCATTTAGTGTATATTTTTTATAACCTTTCAATTAATTTCCATTTGAAGGAAAGATGAAAAACTTATTAATACCCTCTTTACTGTATCTAATCATTTTTTGTCCATTAATTATATCATCACGACTAGACGTCATTCAATCATTACTAAAAGGGAACTTGGATACTAATAGGTCTCTGTTATATTTGTCTAATGATAATTCCACGACAAGTATTAAATTACATCTGAAACATCAGAACACTGTGACATACGGTTTTTATGACTATTTTATTAAACGCAATTGGTGTTTCGAAAAAGAAAAAGAAGGACTTTTTTTCCCTTACGATTTAATCATTCTAAAGACGGTAATGTATCGTTTGCCTCTGAAATGTAAGACAGTTCTCTATCGATCCTCGGGTGATATAGAACTTTCAAATGGTGAAGTAGACATTCACGTGATACCTACATACATTGGGGCGTTTGTTTCTTCTAATTTTAGTATGTTGTATCCTCATGAAAAGCAAGATTTGTGTTTCATGGTACCGAAACCTTTTCCGGTTGAACAAAGCATTTTTTTAAATATTCCTCTTTCCATTTGGTTGTGGACAGCTGCCTGCGTTGTGACATTTATTCTTGCAGATACTATCGGTTATGGAAAGGATATCTTTCTGTCAGTGCTCGAAGTAGTAGAGAGCCTCATAACAGGAGGATATGACGACAAATTGCGTCGCCTCATGGTGTGGATGAGTGTTCTAAGTTTCTTTCTTTGGAACTTCATCGGTGGAGATCTCACTGGATCTATTCTTGCTCCTGGGCGACAAAAGGAGATTGAGACTCTAGAAGAACTGAATGCGACCATTTCATCTATAGTAATGGTATTTGATGTATATTTAACGATTGAGTTTTTTCCAGAACTACAAACCGGTGTACACAAGTCATTGTTTGATAAAGTAGAAGTAGCACCAGGTCCGTTCTATGGCACAGACCAACAAGCAGTTTTATATGGAGAAGGCATGGAAGGCGTCTCAAAAGATTGGTATGAACGAATGGTGCCTCGATCTCTCAAGCGAATTTCGCCTTGTCTACTGAGTCCAGGTTACATGTCATTTTTGGTTAGAAAGAATTGGGTTCATGCTCAGAAAGTTAACAGGGGCATACTACATCTGATTGAAGCGGGGTTGAGACATAAAATCAAACAAATTGCTTGTAAAGTTTTACCTCATATTCAAGGAAATTCACAATTCTGCAATTATTTTATTCCTAAGGATTCTCTCAACCCGGTAGATCCTGTAGGATTGAAGTCTCTCAAAGAAGCTTTCGGGATATTAGGAATAGGTATCTGCGTTGCTACTGTTTCTTTCCTTGTGGAGAATGGCTACATTTTTCGACGGTTTTCCTCCTCCTTTCTATTTCGGGGAATCATATATATTACATCTGTAACAACTGACTGTTTCTGGAATTGTGTGATTGTCTGTGTGTCACTTGCTTGTAAATTTTTTAAGTTCATTACGAGACGACGCACTCGGCGCACTATCAAATCTTAGCAAGTGTCCGTCAACTAGGGGGCATTGTGAAGCGAAATGCAGTGATAAATGAATCTGGAGTGGAGGCAAAATAGAGAGTTTTCTAATGAGTATTTGTATGGCACGGTGGCATGCACAATCGACGGCTTGCTTGTGTGCAAATAAGAACTGGGGGTGGCGAGGATGCGCGGTAGATATCAAGTTTAACTTTAGTTATAATAGTTTTGTTTTCTTAACTTAGCAAGCTTAACTAATGTTATAATCGATTTGACTGCGCTGATGTTATGATATTCATTTTATTTTAGGTTTACATACAGACGAATTGTTTAAGGGGAAAATCGCAAAATAATTTCAATCTAAGCATTAAATATTTTACCTTTTTGCCTTAAAGCTCGGATTTTTCTCGGAAAATTTGAAGTATTTTTTTTCTTCTTTGCATCCTGTAACTTTTTGTGAATTTCCGAGACGATAATCTCATTACACTTGAAGAGTATTAAACTCGGAAATCAAGACTACTCGCGCAACTTTTCTTGAACGATGGATTGAAGAAATGCGGGCCAAGTAGGGGTATTAGTTACAAAGTCGGTCACTAAAGTATTTACAATAACGCCAACCCCTGGAAAATCAATGTCAAACCTGCTGGGTGTGCGACCAAGTCATCGTTCTGGGTAGGCAACTGCAGGGTCACTAGATAGGGGTCTTATGTACCTCCCTTGAACGACATGGACCTGCCTCAGCCATTTCTTTAGATAATGGTTATAAAGTTGAAAAAAAATTTTTCGACTATGAAACCAACTTGCTTTCACGAACTTCTGTTTCGCGCCAACGAAGTTTTAATCGTTGGAATGTTGTCATCACTGCTAACTGCGCGTTTTTGCCTACAACTGTTTATTTCTCAAGGGAGGGGGAAGCGAGGTCATCGTTCAAGGAAAGTTGCGCGAGTAGTAGCTTAATTTGTGATTAGCGAGTGCACCGCAATGGCACTGCAATGGCCGCCGTGGTGGCTGGCGGAAGCACGATCTGACGACCTAAAACGAGCAGCGATCTCAGAGAACTGCTTACTAATCGCCCACCTTTCTTGATACTTAAGAACGGGAGGTGCGCAGAGAGGCGGGTTCTGTCTACGTCACGGCAGTGCAGGGCTGACAACTTCAACGACCGAAAAACCAAGGGTAATTGCGCGTCTTAGACTAGATAACTATGAGAAACAACGGAAGATTATTTAAAAATTCTGAATAAATAATTAATAAGTCTAGAAAGTATTGAATAATAAGGAGCAGCATGTTGCGCACAGGTCGTTAGAAAGAGAGACCGAAAACTTGGAAATCCGCATTGGAAAGGAAGAATTATTTAAGGAATTATTTAACATTATAACGTGGTAATTTTTAAATAACGAAATTCTTAATAGTTCAGTAGTGTCAATATTAATGTCAATGCATCCATTTTATTTAGCTGTTTGATTATTCATTAACTTTTCAAAAGTAAGAATATAATCATTGATATAAGCAAGACTTCAGTAACTTGTCTTTATTTACTAGAGATTCCCTTTCTACCTATTTCTTCTCGAGTTAAATGAGATGTGATACATGTTATAGGGAGAGTTATGGTAATAAAGGGAATTTTTTATTTTTTAAAAGTAATTTATTGAAACAGGAATATACACTATAAGTATATATGATAGTAAAACTGTATGTATTGCACTCTTACTATAATCAATTATAGTGATCACATTACTATAAACTACTCTGATCAGGCAGTTATTTCACAGTACACAATGACTTGTTAAATAATTCAAATGAGAAAGATCATATTGTACTCCAGATTCCATTACAAAAGCATGCCAAATGATTTGCAATATGTAGCCAATCAGAACCATATTAATATATAAATTATGCCAGTTAAACAAACATTCTTGTAAAGCTAATGGTAATTATAAAAATGTTCAAGGTAAGACAATGATTATTTTCAAAATAAAAAACATAGGTTCAAAGAGGAATTCCATATGCATATGAAATTAGAGAGAGAGAGAGAGTGTGTATGTGTGAGAGAGAGAGAGAGAGTGTAAGTGTGAGAGAGAGTGTGTGTGTGAGAGTGTTTATGTGTGAGAGAGAGAGAGTGTGTGAGAATGTGTGTGAGAGAGTGTGTGAGTGTGTGATAGAGAGTGTGTGTGAGAGGGTGAGAGAGTTTGGGGGAGTGGGAAAGAGCGATGGAACGTGCGTGCGTGCGTGCGTGTGTCCTGGGCAAAGACTTACAATAATGGCAGTTCTAAGATTGTACTTCGGCTACTTCTCAACCAGATCGACCATGTTGAAGTTATGATGCTGTTTATAAGAGAGCAAGCTACATTATGAACCATCTAGTCGGTTGGTAGAAAAACCGAAACCGGAAGTTTAATTTGAAAATTGTCCCCATTCTACTGAAATATTCTGTATATTCTTATATCTTTGAATGTGGACCATACACAACCGATATAAATTGTCCGGTTCATATTCAAATTTTCATTTATATATTACAGTTAATAAACATCAGCGCTCATGCATTATTATAAATTATTATATTAATTGATTTTCAAAGTACATGAAATGATGAAAATTATAATTATTGTAGTGTACTCCAGATTCCATTGCTGCTGCGAGCTGAGTAATTTCCCTTAGCCAAGCGGTAGGCTACACGGTATGGATATTTATTTTATTGTAATCACACACTACTGAATGCTGGAGAGGATTGTGAAATTCTCCTAGATAGAAAAGGGTGGAAATTGTAACACTTAATTAGGTTTCTTTGTGAGAATGTGTATTTTACATACGGAAGTTATGTAAACATTGAGTGCTATTAGTTTTAAGTTAGAATATTTAACACTTATGCAATGAAAGTTCAAATTATATCAGGTAAAATAATATTACAAAATTTAGTAAAAAGTGGTCTAAAATTTTTTTCAAATATACACTAGTAAAATATATTTAAATAATACAGACCGTTACATAAAATTGTAATATAAAAAATGTATAAAAATCCAATGTTATGAAATAAATTACAATATATTGTATTGTATTACACTAGTTTGTGCATGAAAAATACTGCGTGGTTCTTATCAAAGTACTTTTTTTATATAATATACTTCCACCATACATATTTTAAGAAATGTGAATGTTGTTTGTGCAAATACACAGAAAATATAAACTAAAAACATTTACATATTTTGAAATTCTTGTCTTATGTATACATATATTAACTTTAAAATAAAGGGATCAATCATACATTTATTGCCTGCGGTTTTCGAGTAAACAACATATATATATTCATTTATCTTGGACACAGAAAACATATACTCAGTATATTTCCATATAATATAATGATCTTTAAATATGTACATAAAATAACTAAAAATTGTACCAAAAACTACACTTAGAATTATATTAATTACATTAATTAATTTTTTTGAGACAACACAAAATCATGAAACAAGAGGTTTAAATTAATCATACTATTGCAAATGCCTCACAAAATATAACTCGGCCTATATTTTTCGATTTCATTAAGTTACAACATTAAATTTATTAAAGTAATTGCTAACAAACAAATGCATATACAGATAATCTCACAAACACTAACTCTGACAGAGAAACAAAGTCAGAGAGACACGAATTTACTTACGCCAACAAACACAAAAATAGCGTCTGTGCCTACATAGTAGACACAAGCTAGATTCGCAAACACACACGCAGACAATAAACAAGTATGTTACATTTACTAACATTGGTGAGACATACAAGGACGACAGACACATAAGAACCCGACAGCATACATATACACCACAGATACAAACTCACGGCAATCATACAAACTCACGACACTTATATACACACATGACAGTCATACAAATACGCATGGCAGATACAAACACACAAGTGAGATACACAAATAGACACTCAGATGTACAAACACACACGCCAGTTGTACAAATACACACGCCAGATGTACAAACACACACGTCGGATATACAAACACGACACACATATGCACACAACATACATGCTCACACAAAACACACACATACAGATACAAACGCACAGACTCACACGTATTCAGCGTACAGCGTACAGCGTACGTACAGCGCTCAGGTACGTATTCTGTGACGACACAGTAGGTACTTCATTTAGCGTCACATAGTATCTGTGAAGAATACACGTTCCACGTAACCACCCATCAAACTTCACTAAATCCTATCAACACTACATTCTCAGACAGGCAACAGTCACAATCACAGGCGCATAGTCTAAGCTCCCATTCACAAACATATGAAACCCACACATTCACAGACATATTAAAGAGATGCATTCAAAGACACAGAGACCAAACACACGCATTTGCACACATGAAACACACAGATTCAAAAACACTTCAGACACACTGACAGCCACAGACACTAAACACACGCACTGACCGCAGACACGGCAGTTAACAAAAATACACATGGACATGTTTTCTGTCAGACTTAAGCAATCCACAGACACACACATTGACTCACATATTATCTGAGAGGAATACACGTTCTGGCATTGTCTGACAGTTTTGAACAATGACAGGCGCATGTCTTGACTATCGGATCTGCACGTTGACAGATTAGGGCATATTTGGACTGACTAGCACTTCTTTACCTGATTAGACCTCATATTGGCTATCACCCCATTAGACTAGAACACACATTGACTGACTCGCACACACTTTGATTGACTAGTACACACTTTGACTGACTAGCACAAATTTTGACTGACTAGCACAAACTTTGACTTAGTAGCACACACTTTGACTGACTAGCACACACTTTGACTGACTAGCACACACTTTGACACACTAGCACACACCTTGACTCACTAGAACACACTTTGACTCACTAGCACACACCTTGACTCACTAGCACACACTTTGACTCACTAGCACACACCTTGACTCACTAGCACACACTTTGACTCACTAGCACACACCTTGACTCACTAGCACACACTTTGACTCACTAGCACACACTGTAACTCAATAGCACAAATTTTGACTCACTAGCACACACTTTGACTCACTAGCACACACTCTGTTTCACTAGCACACACTTTGACTGGCTAGCACACACTTTCACAAGGATACACTTTGCTAGTGAAACATTATCACTTACACGTACTTTCTCTAGCACACTCTTTGGGGAAGGCAAAACTGGCGCATAGGCTAACACAAACGAGCTTGCAAACATACGTACAGGTAGACACAGGCGGGCAAGGATCCCAGACACAGAAAGGCAGTCACAGACACAAAATCAAACACAAGCGCGTAGGCTACAAGGCGCTGGCAGATTCATACACGAATGCAGGACACTAGACAAGCAGACACACATTCGAAAGCAGAGTTTCTCAATCAGACACTCTGTTCAGAGAGCAATTACAGGCAATTAAATGCATTCACAGGCAAAGAGAATTCTTTACAGAGACACATATGCATTTACAGATTCACAAATGCTTTCTCACACACAGATATTCTTTTACAGACACACAGATGCTTTCACAGACACACAGATGCTTTCACAGACACACAGATGTTTTCACAGACACACAGATGCTTTCACAGACCCACAAAGAGAATCCTTTACAGAGACACATATGCATTTACAGATTCACAAATGCTTTCTCACACACAGATATTCTTTTACAGACACACAGATGCTTTCATAGACACACAGATGCTTTCACAGACACACAGATGTTTTCACAGACACAGAGATGTTTTCACAGACACAGAGATGCTTTCACAGACACATAGATGCTTTCACAGACCCACATATGAAAATACAGGCATGAAGACAGAACAATATAAAATACATAGAATACTTAGCCACACACTGGAAGGCACAGGCACAGAGAGAAAGGCACTGATATAAGTAGGCATTCTAGCTAGCCCCACAGTCACAGCCACAGCCACAGAGTGGCATACGCGCAGAAACAGCATGGTCAAGCTGTGTCTGTGCGTATTTACTTGCAGACACAAGCACGCATAGGCAGGCAGACCCACACACAGCCCCAGGAAGAGACAAAGGCACAGCCGTAGAAACACACTCAGATAAAGACACATGTATAAACACTGACACAGCAAAAATCACAACACAGGTATAGGCACTGACACAGGCATTGTCACACTCGCGCAGATACAGGCATGTCAACAAGGACCAGCGCCCATATGCAGTAAGGCACCACCGTATATTCCCTCGTCGTAATCCAACTGGTGCTGCCGTCCAACCGCGCCTGTCCCTCCAGCACTTCGCCGCCGTCCAGAACCATACCGGCGTCGCGATTCTGTGATCAAAAGGCCAAGACACTTATGTAAATGTATCTAGTAGTAAATGAGAAAAGTTCTAAAAATGTATTAAATGGGGTATTTCGGGATGTATTAAGAATCTCTGATTTTTTTATCAAAACTCTCAAATTTTAAAATTATAGTATTGACATAGCTCACTGACAAGAAACCAAATATAATAATACCTAAACTCTTAAAGATGTCAAACTACATTACTTTATTTTATCAATTCTGAAATAGGGCTTTCATTATAAATGAATCGTTGAAGCTAAATTCCACAATCACTAATATATGACACTAAATATGTAACGCGTCAAGCCTCACTTGATACAACTTGTTTTGTGTATAAATTTGTATGTTCTTTTGTCTAAATTATTTTGTATCTTTGTCATTGTATTATTTTGTTATTGTGTTACTATATAATTTGTATTTGTTGTGTTATTTAATTGTATCATATTCTATTTGTTCTATCAGATATTATTTGTAATATATCGCGTACTCAACGAGTGCGATTCGGGCAAATTTCTCTTCGACGGCGGAAGTAACGTCCGGAGTGCCACAGGGAAGTGTCCTAGGTCCGTTGTTATTCATAGCGTATATTAATGATATTTGGCAGGGAATTGAATCAAAAATACGTCTTTTTGCAGATGATTTTACAATTTATTGGGAAATTAAAAACTCAAGTGATAAAGAAATATTGCTGGTTGATTTAGATAAGCTACAATCATGGGCTACCATATTTGAAATGAAATTAAATCCCAGCAAGTGCAAGTTTATTAGATTCGCGCGTTCTAGAAAGACAGACGATATCATATATAAATTAGGTAATCAGGATATTCCGAGGGCTAAAACCTGCAAATATTTGGGAATTGTACTAAATGAGGATCTAGGTTGGACAGAACGCGTAAATTATGTAGTGAAAAAGGCGCGGAAGGCATTACACTTTGTAATTAGAATACTTAGAAAAGGAAGTGGAAAATCAAGGGAATTAGGGTACACGTCTCTGGTACATCCGATATTAGAATTTGGCTCCATAAGTTGGGACCCATATCGTTTAAGGCAAATAAAATATCTCGAGAAAGTACAAAAATATGCTGCAAAATTTGTTAGGAGAGGACGTTCAAATTCTGTATTCATATTGTGGGAACCTTTGGAAAAACGCAGAGAGAAATGCCGTCTCTATCCATTATTCAAATCAATTAGAGGGGATCGTCCGTGGGGTGAAGTACGGGAAAGACTATCAAAGCCAACTTACTTCGCGCGGAAGGATCATGGTTTCAAAATTCGGCAAAGAAAACAGAACAGATGTAGGTAAATTCTCATTTGTAAACAGAACGATACAAAATTGGAACCAATTACCTGCAGCAGTGCTGGAGACTTTCCCTCAGAATGTCAAAAATTTTAAAATTAGACTAAGTAAATATGGTTAATAGATTAATTTTGTAAAATTGTATTTGGTAACATGTAAATATTTTAATGTTGTTTGATGTTTGTTTGGGGTATTTTTGGTAATTCTTCAGAAAATGCTACCACCGGATGTTTTCTATGTATTCCTAAGTAGCAAAATAAATATTCTATTCTATATTATAAGAAGTTATTATCGCCGTGAATATACTCAGCAATTTGTAAAAGGTTAATCGTGTACACAAATTAGTAATACAATTGAATTGAATTTATTATTGTATTAATTTTTTTTTTCATACACAAGTTGCATTTTTACCGACCTCAACTGACCTTCCTGAAGAAAATACAAAGCTACTTTCGTGTGGCAATATAAGTTTAGATATAAATAGGAGACCGTTATTTTGAAGGTTAATTATTAGCTTTAACATTAGCATAACTAGCATAACTAGTCTTCACAAACAAGATCATAATGGAAAACCAAGACACTTTCACTCTAAATTCAGGTGTACACAACTATAACACTCGACAAAAGGATAACCCACATGTTTCCCATTCTGAAACTACACTTTATCAAAAAAGTACCCTAATAGAGGGCATTACACTTTACAACAAATTGAGCCATGATATTAAAGATATGAATACAATACATAGATTTAAAAGTAAATTGAAAGCTTTCCTGCTTAACATATTCTACAGTGTGAAGGAATACACAAATCACACCACTACCTCCCTTAAAAAACAAAAATAAAAATTCTAATCCCACTGATTCTCTGTTTCATGTTGACTGTTTAAGTTGAAGCAAAGAAAAAAGAACTGGCATATCTCATCCTGGCTGTGTTAAATTGCAGTTGGACTGATGTAGAAGGAGAATGCCAAACCAAAATTCTATTTCCTTCATCATGAATTTGCTACATGCACTGGGCATCATTAATATCGTTAAATCATTTCTGAATGAATAGTATTTTATTATTAGTATTAGTACTATTATAATTGATATTACTATTATTAGAATTGTTATTATTATTATTATTATTATTATTATTATTATTATTATTATTATTACTACTACTACTAAATTTCTCGCTATCTCTCATTACGTACCAGCCACACGTCGTGTCTTGTCTCGCATCGCCAGAGTTCGTCCAGTCCCGCGCCGCCGTCAAATCCCGCGCCGCCGTCCATTCCCCCGCCGCCGTCCAGTCCCCCGCCGCCGTCCGGTCCCGCGCCGCCGTCCTGTCCCCCGCGGCCGTCCAGTCCCGCGCCGCCGTCCATTCCCCCGCCGTCGTCCTGTCCCGCGCCGTCGTCCTGTCCCGCGCCGCCGTCCAGTCCCCCGCGGCCGTCCAGTCCCGCGCCGCCGTCCAGTCCCACGTTGCCGTCCAGTCCAGCGCAGTCGTCCTGTCCCGCGCCGCCGTCCTGTCCCGCGCCGTCGTCCTGTCCCGCGCCGTCGTCCTGTCCCGCGCCGTCGTCCACTCCCCCCGATGATATTTTATAAACAGAAATCATTTTTAACTTATTTAACGAAATCAAACTGTACTGCTACAATAGTACCACATCGCATCATTTTTCACTTTTGCAGTTTTCCAGATTTCAAAGATTTTAACGTAATCGATACAAACCCCATTTTTATGTATTGTTTTCACTCACCGTTAAAAACATTAAGGAAACATTTTAATCATTAAAAAAATTGTTTTAATTTCAAGTATCGTCAGTATTGTATTTATCAATGTTTTTTTTGCTATTACTTGTAAATAAAATGTAAATGAATAATTCCAGTACTTTCTATATTTGAAGATTTTAAAAATTCTTCTTGGGAATACTTTTATTTTGATTTGTTTAAATAAATAAGTGACAACAGTAATTTATTTTATGATAAAATTTGTTTTTCACTGAATTTACGTAGATATGACGAAGAAGTCAATTTTATAATTAACAGAGTTCTTTTGTCGAAAATTTAGAAGCGTAATCATTAATCAAAAGAGATAAAGAAATTTTACTGTTGTAATTTAATATTATCTTTGTCAATCCGTACCGTAGGCCGTCGTCCAGTCCCGCGCCGCCGTCCAGTCCCGCGCCGCCGTCCAATCCCGCTTCACCGATCGGTCCCGCGATGCTCTTTTATGAAAACAAAATTTAATAACAAATTTCTATACAACGAAATCGAAAATAATTGTGCGCCAGCCGCGCTTCCGTAGAAACTCACCAAGCTCCCTGTGCCTCGTGCGCTGGTGTTTCCGCAGGTGATCGCTTCGCTGGAAGCGATACCCACAAAAGTTGCATTTGTACCTCCGCTCCCCCGTATGCACACGCCGGTGCCGCACCAACTCGTCGGCGCGCACGAACCGACGCGTGCACCCCGCCCATTCACACGCGTGCGGCTTCTGCCCCTTGTGCTTGAGGAGATGTTCATCTAGATGTGCCTTTTTTGTATATGTTTTGGGGCACAAGCTGCACGCGTGCCGCCGGGGGGCGGGGCCTCGGGTGGGAGGGGCGGGTGTCGGGGAGGTCGGAGCAGCGAGGGAGGAGTCGGAGGATGCGGAGGAAGTAGGAGGGGTGGGGGAGGCGGCCGAAGTGGACAGGTTCAAGGCACAGTCCCCAGGGGGGTGTTGGTGTGAGGAGGACGAGCGGGCGGGCGAAGGAGCTAGGAGGCGGGTTTGGGGGGTCGTGGCTTGCTGTAGGAAGGAGAGCGGAGGAGAGGAATAAGGGGTGGAATGAGCGGGAGGAGGAGGGAGGGAAGGGGGGCAAGAAGAATAATGGGATCCCTCCCAAGCAGCCACAACTCGCGTCACATTCTCTTCAAACTTCTCGGCCATGGAGCGCCGCCATGCCACCTCCGCCAGCAGCTGCAGCGGAGTCTGGAAGAGACACAAAATGGCCGACTCAAACATTTTATAAGGGCGAAATGTGTGTATCGAAAACGGTAATCAAATTCCCATTTCAAAATAATTACACTAAAATTTTCAAATAACCCTTTTATTCGTGTAGTTATTTCAAGAAACCTCTAATTTCTACACTATTTTTCTTAGAATGTGGATATTGTACGCCAGGTGGGTTTTACAGAAAATAAATCGTTCTTCGATGACAGTAAATGATGTGAAGTCATCCGAGAAAAGTGTGAAAAGTATTTGGCTTCGACCACCCAGTTGCAACATATATCACACAAAAAACAACGTTTAGCAGCAATAGTATGCAAGAAAGACCTTAAGTCTCCGTTAAAATTAATTTAATTACTAAGCATTAATGTACTTATGAGTGACGTAAACAACAATAAGTGAATGTTACAATAAGTAAATTAGGAAGAAAATAGCTGATATCGGTAATTTGAGTTCTTATGAAAGAGAAACCCGGAGACATTCTAACTTCCTCTATATACAAAAGAGTCTCCTGTAATTCGATATTTTTTTTGTGTCGTATATTTCGGTAAATGAAGGTGATGTTTTGTACTTCTTAAAACAAGTCAACGACATCTAATAAAATTATGCACCTCTGCAGCTTTCTCTGTCCGGGGACAAAAAAAAAATAAAGGAGATTGTAGAATATAAACAACATACATTAACGACAAAATATACAAACGAATATCTAAAATT
Organism: Teleogryllus occipitalis; assembly: GCA_011170035.1. NCBI lineage: Eukaryota > Metazoa > Arthropoda > Insecta > Orthoptera > Gryllidae > Teleogryllus > Teleogryllus occipitalis. The sequence continues at coordinate 54,290 of BLKR01001347.1, forward strand.
TGTCATTTAACATTAATTGTTAATAGATCCGATCTTTTAAAGCAATGTTACATACTCTTTTTCTTGTTGAAAACACGTCATAATATTTCTCATCTAAAAAGTGTAGTCATTGCCGAAACGAGAGTACAAAGAGGAAGATAATTGCATGAATGGTATTCCAGTAGAAATTGCTGATATGAGAGAGAATACAACAAAAATATTAGGGAAAAACTAGTCACAGCTGACACAGTTTTGCTACAGCCTACTTTGTAGACCTGGTTAAGGCATATAACGTTTAAATTTTTTACCTTCGTAATCCTAAACCAAATGATTAAAGGCAAAAATTAATTTATTCATATTAACTATTTTATGTTGTTCCATAAATCAGCTAAATTAACATTTATTACGTGTATTTAGTACGTATATTCAAAACGTGACATGTCCACTTCACACTTTCTAATAAAAATGAAAAATGGAGCCAAAATACAACACTTTTCAACACTGTCTTCAATTCAACGAATACTACTTAATACTACTTAATGTATCTCAATATGTAATGTAACTCAACTCAATACTACTTAATGTATTGTAAGAGATTTTATTTTTATTTTTGGAAATAAATATCTTAGGTGAAAACTACAGAACTCAATTTTTCCAATGAGACCTCGGCATTATTAAGTGTTCTTTCCTATTTTCATGAAAAAAAAACAAATTAAAAAGTAAGTTAGAAAGTTTTTTTTATCAATTGTTATGCTTTAAATTGAATTGAATTAGAAAGAAGCAAAAATGACTTGTTGAAACATAATTAGACGTGTCTTTTAAAATAAGCTAATATTAAGAACATATTTTATTTAGAAAATCTTGATAAATACTATTTAAATTTCAGAATGTTAATGGTTTTGCAATTTTCGAAATTTGGAAGTACTTTCAAGACTTTGATGGAGTCGGTCAGAGGGCGGTTCGTATAAAATTGGCAAACCAGATTTCCGTGCTACACAGTCTTCTGAGCTTTCGTAAGGAGGCGGTCAATGTGGAGAGGGAGAAGGGCTGCCACATTTCTAGAAGGGACTTTGATCGGTAGTTTTCCGTGGTTTATCCGATCAACTCCAGGCGAATGCCGGAGCAGTATCCTACCAAACGGGCCACGGACCGCGCGCGATCTGTCCTTCCTCTTCCTTGTCCTCTCCTATCCTCTTACACACACACACTTACACTAACATGCACCACACTATCACATATTCCTTGGAGACTGGTCGGGAGTTTAGAGCTTGTCCCGGCTGGGGCGGTGCCCAGCTGGTGGGAGAGTCCTCGTTAGGGGGAAACTCCACTACCCGACGGTAGGTCGGTGTCGGATCTCGCCATCCAGCGGGGGAAGATCACCGCCATCTCCTGAGAAAAAACACGCACTACACTAACGGAACTAATGACCGAAGCAGTTGACGCGCTCGGATACACGAAAAAATCAATCAATCAATGTAGAAGCGACGCGTCGCACGCGGCATAGAGAAGTATAGGGATGTTTACCGGAAGCCCCCAACCGCGGCGATAGATAACGGGGCCGCCTCCTTTTGCACGTTTGCCATTGTCCACTCGGTACGAGGACGGATTCCATCAGCTAAAAGCAACTGTACATTCTGATCCATATACCATGAATGTGTTACACAATTCTTTGCCAAATTCTTGTAACTTTTTCGTAATAAAATAAACATTATTACTGACGTGATGCATCACGAAAGCTGCTGAATAATACCACACAACAAGAACGTGTTTTTTAATTTTGTGAAGTATACTGACACCATCTCTGTAATAAGGAAACGGAGCTAATAGCCTGAAATAGTACAAAAGGCTATAAAAATTTTCTCTACTTCGTAGAGACAAAGTAAAACTAATAAAAGATATTTTTATGGATGGTTAGTAACATGAAGTATAGGCTTGTATTTCATACCACCTGAAATGTCTTTCTATAAATTATATGTGTGTGTGTATAAAATGCAATATTCAGCCTGTGAAAACTGCCCAAAGGACTGATCGTCATGGTAGCTTAGTCCTTAGACAATCGGGTGTAAACCGAAAGGTTCGGGTTCGTATCCCGCTCGTAGCGACCAATATTTTGAACAAATGTAATTATTAAAATACATTGTTACTCAGTAAGATAGTCAGATCTGGAATTTCTCTACGCCTTACGAACACATTTCCAAGCGAATTGTATCCAAAAATGTGGCAACTTCTCAGTGTAACAGCAAAGAATTAAAATACATGCTCATGGCGGATATATGTGTTCTCGGCTGCAAGTTGATAAATCAAAATGGCCTCCTTCAGGCATAATTGCGCACAATTGCCTTCCTGGAGACCGTCGCTACACCGCGAGGACAAACGCCCGTTGTGGCTGTACCGCTACCCCCACCTCCTTCCCGCCTCAGGCCCCTCACTGCACTTCCCTGCTCATCCCAGTCCGCGTCCTCTACTACTAAGGTCCTCTACTACATCCTTCTCTTAGCTCTCCGACTAAGGCCAATTTGAAGTAAACATTTTTACGATCATTATTTAATTGTCACTTTTCCCGTCAATTTATTACCTCTTTGAACATTTTATTATTATTATTATTATTATTATTATTATTATTATTATTATTATTATTATTACTATTATTATTAGTATTAATGTTGTTATTATTAATATTATTGTTGTGGTTGTTAAGATTGTGCCTAGAAAGAAAACAAGAAGCCATTGCAGCATTTATTTAAAACATAAGGGAAACTGGACGAAAAACTTGAACGAGATCGACCAAGTAGCAGCGTAAAAAAACTTGTTAAAAACAATTATGGTTTACAAATTTTACGGACAAAATTTAAACATATTCAAAAAATATAATTTTCAAAATTAATATTGCATTCCAGTTTGATGTTCGGTATTTTCGTTAATTGTATAGAAACAATTATTCTGTAGAAAAGAGTTTAATTGGTGTGAAAAGAAGCTTTCTTTGCAAAACATTTCATAGAAACCTATAATTACTCCAGAAACGTATAAATCGTTTTTAATTTACAAAACAAATTATTATATTTGCTTGCAAAGAATAATTAACAAGAAAATAATAAAGCACCCAAGAAACGTAGCAAGTTTTTGTTAATTTCTGTTTCCTTTTTCTGTGTATTTAAAAATATTAAATACATTTGTAAATAATAAACCAGTTACCTGTTTTTGGAGTGCTTACATGTTTCTTACATGCAAATTTGACATAGAATGTATTTTTTTGAACCAACTTTTAAGTACTCATTAGGCTCAACCAATCGAAATATTGACGGAGTTTACCATTAGACAGAGTTTTTATTTATAGAGTAATTTTAATATAGAGTTTTATTATTAATAGACAAATATTTATAAAATTGTCTTAAGAGCGTACTTTAAAATTTCGTCGCATTCTGTTAGGACATTGTGTATAAATGTCTATGCCATACTTCTGGAGCTGAGAATATTGTAAGGAATGCCTCCTTAAAATATTTATAAATATTTTGAACTCGTATCTAAGCTCTTTAATAAGCGAAAACTGCTTCCTTCGCGAAGAAAGAATAATTAATGTGTTATGATTCAGCAAAATTGTTACTATTTTGCACAAAATTAGCCGAAAAAATAATTCTCGTTAAAAAAATATGAGAAAACACACGTTAAAGACACGATTCTAAAAAAACACTGTGTTTAATAAAAGAGCTCCGTGTTGAAAATGCAATCGTTGGTAACCGGCGAAAAAGTTAAACTTCTCAAATTCCATTAATTCTAATTTCAGTAATTTTCACAAGGGAAACTAAACCTTTTTATGAGTATATCCATCAATATTGGAAAAGGCGATGGAAAAGTTCATCATTACTGAATTGGAAATATCATTGAAACTTACGGGAAACGGACTCAAAAAATCTAAATTTCCATCTTAATTTTAAGATATTATCAGTGACACTAATTAGGGATTATTATTTTCGGTGGAAATATTGAACAAGGGTGTAGCGGCTAAAGCTGTTGAATAAACACATGCATAGACTTTCCTGTAAACTTACGGTATGAAGTCCCACAAAATCTGATTTCTGAGAACACATCCTATTAGAGAAAGTAATTGTTTCCACAAGCAACACAATAATTTAGACCTATAAACCAAGTTTTTCTCTTAAATAACCACCGTGTTTCGCAGAAGCATTATATAACTTTCTTGACTCTACACCCCTCATTAAATGTATAAGAGAAGGATAAGTCAGGAAACAAACATATTGCTTGTACTACCTTTTTAAATTGCCATCTGCAAAAAAATTTTTCGCACTGCTTTTGTGTTGTTATAATTTAAAAATTGTTAATTCGCACACGGTCTGCTAAACGTTAATACGATGCAACGAATTACAAAAGTAATCATTACAAAATCTTTTCAGTAGTAGATATATTTACTGTTGCAAGCCGAAATATAAACAAAATGAAAAAATAAAACTAGCAATTTGAAACTTGTCTGCAACTAAAACATAGTCGTTTGCTCGTTTTTAAAATTGTGGAATATTGTGCACATTTACACAGAATTTATCCCCCAAATCAAGTATAAAATTAGAAAATAAAAAATTAAGTTTTCGATTAAAACTAACTTGTGAGACCTTATTTATACGTTGTTTATTCTCCGTACAAACAAAACAAGCACTTCTTTAAAATAATCTTCATTATGAATACATAAATATGATACAAACTTGACCTAAACTTCCACAAAAAGTTTACACAACTTATATGTGACGATTACAAAGTGCTAAAATATGCCCTATTGTGATAACAAAACAGCACTGCTATTTTCAAAGAAAATGAAGGACAGGGCCGAAAAAAATTATTTATTGCCTTTTCCTAAACTTTTTGCTGCAATACAAACTGGACTTTTGTACCTTCATAGGGAATCGTTTTTCATAGTACATACTCTGTATATAGATTATATGTAAATGTATATAGATTTAAAAAAATTGTTGAAAATAAGAATATTTAATTACAAATAAATTATTTCGAAATTCGTATCTATAGAATATACATTACACCCTATTTCGTATTTTAGACCCAAAAAATACTTCAATTATGTACACAAGATAAATCTAAAGAATGTGACCACTATTGGTGGGACATCACAATTCGGCCCCAGAGAGATTTTAATACACTAAAATTGCTTATTTCAAAATTACACACGTACTTTATAAAGTTAAAAAAATGTATTCTCAAAAGAAGAATCTAATGATTTTTTTTCGTTTTTGCAAAATGTAATAATTTACTTATATAAAATATCATACGCATTTCTCGTTTACATTATAAAAAAAACATATATCTGGAATTTCAAAAAAAAAGAAGAACTACTATATGAATACTAAGTGGACGGACCTCTTTTATGTCTTTATTTATATTTTTTATTTATAATAGCGTCAAACACCACATCACAATTCCCTCAATCCACAAAAAATATTCAGCTCAGCAGCACATAAATAGTAGAATAATCTAATAAACTTACCAAGTTCTCAGGATACGGCAAAGAATCGTAGAACACGTTCATGGCGGATGGATGTGTCCTCGGCAGCGAGTGAAGAAACAGAAATGGCTTCCCTCCCGAAGGATTGCACCCAGGGACCTCCTAGACCGGTCCCACCTCCCGCGTGGACAATTGCGTTCGGCCAATAGCAGGCGGTGCCGTCTCCCTACCCCCTCCCTCCGAGCTTTTGGTGCCTTTCTCCAGAGACGCGCCCGCCCCAAGTCACCCCTGAGTCATTCAGAGAAAGTCCCACGGCAGGGCCTACGTGCCGGGGTATGCCTAGCAGATAATGCCGGCCTCCTTTCCAATCCTACTGGCGACTGTTTGTTCTTTATAACCGAACCGCTGACTCAATGCCACCATTAGTTTAAGTCCGTTTTGGTCGAATATTATGTAAGCAAAGGATGTTCCCAACTTGGATTTTTGTCATGCTACAAGGGTACATACTTTTTTCCTGTTAGCGATTGCAAAGTTGATACAATATTATAAAACACCACTTATGCCCTAATAATAACAATTTAGTAATACGTTGACAAAAGTTTTAATATGCTGTGCGTAAGACATTTAAAAAGAATTTTTCCTTTATTTTTTGCATATTGAAGAGTTTCACAGTAAATGGTGTTAGAGCAGTAAATTTATAACAACGTACTCATATTATATGTAACTAAATATTATAGATAGAAGAAACAGTTAAAAGGAAATGAGAGGTCACCCTTTTAGGCGCTATTTTCCGTTTTCGCGCAAAAACGAATTAAATAATAAATTTAAAGTCGTTTTTAAGGATTTTTATCTTGCAAAAGTTCAAATCAAAACATTTAAGTCAAAATTAGCGAAAGTGACTTGTTTGATATGATATTAATAAAGAAATATATTATTCAGAACATAATTTGTATAGAAAATTTCTATGAAAAATATGTTAAATTTAGTGTTAATTTTTTAAAATAATTTTTCACAATTTCAAAACGTTGCTGATGTCGATGAGGGGGCGGAATGTATTTGGCAAACTAGCTTTGCCTGGTAGACTGGCTTCTGAGCTTTCACCGGGAGATGGTGGAAGGACAAAGGGCTGGCCCTTTTCTAGAAGCGACGCGGCGCACGCGGGCAGGGAGGGGCGTAGGGATGATCGCCAGAAGAGATAACGGAACCGCCTCCCTTCGCACGTGTGCCATTGTCCACGCGGTACGAGGGCGGATTCCTTCAGAAGGAAGCATCTGTACTCCCTAACCCATATGCCATGAATGCCTCTTACAATTCTTTGCCAAATTCTGATAACAGATAGGTAATAAAATAAGTATATGCAACAATCGTTATTAAAGTTGTACTATAATCTGTTAATATCAAACAGAAGGGATCCACATTTTTTACAATCTCTTACGAAGAACGTTCTTCCATTCTATCCGTTTGCCGATATCTCTCTGTTCAATTTTACTTTCACTCACTTACTTTCTAATTAAAACGATTAAGAAATCTACTCTGAAAGCCAAATGAAATATCTTCATTAAAGAATCTCTACCTTGTGTTATTTTAAATACAATACAAATAGAATAATGAATTCTTCCTAACAAAAGTTATGGTATCTGTCAATTTTAGCACCAACAAAAGTATTGAAATGTTCTTTTTCACGAGTTCATTCCAATTATTTCATATCTCGTGTGCACACTTACACTTATCAACACAAACAAATCGTAAGGTATAATTGTGTAAATTTTTTGTAACAAAATTGAAATTTTTGCATTAACGTTTTCAATTGCTAATAAACTAATAGTGTATACAGATTCTTGGTCATTCTAAATATTAATTGAAAATTTAGAAGCAATTATTCCAATGCTGTTACTTTTATTGACATACATAAATATGAAATTCACTTTCATATAACGGACATAATATATTGTTCGCAAAGGAACATTTCTCAATATCGTAAAACTTAGTTTGTCATAAACTATTGATTTGTGAAACAATCATTTCTGATTTTATTTTCTCGTTACTGCTTATGCAATAATGCGAAAGAATTGTAAGCCTGCAGGGAAAATGGCAATGTAATGTTGCTAATTACACGTGAATCCTACTCCGACGGGATGAGGTACGCCGAATTTTAATTGTGCAATAAACTTACACACATAGGAGTTGAAGTAAAAACTAATGGTGGTTGTTGCCTTTTTAATTGTGATTCCTGTACAGTACGAAATTTCAAATTCCTCAAATTACCCATACGCTCCTTTAATAAAGATGTAAATTAAATTATTATTATTATTATTATAATTATTATTATTAGCATTAGATAATTCTCAAGTAAATTGTCGCCAAACAGATTTGGGTATTCGAAGTTTTAATTTTTTAATAATAAAATTTTTAATGAATACACAGGTTCCGCAACTTTTGAAATTATTCTATAGTTTCTTTTTTAATTAAATATGAACAGTCTAGACAAATCATAGATGTGTATGTATAGAAATATTGCGATCATTGTAGAAATCACGACCGTTAATCAGTAGTAGGAAAATGGATCACGGGATCGGTCAATTAATGGATTACACTAGTTTGCCAACGTTTCTTTCGGGCCGTGGCCATGGCCGAACCTGCTATGGACGTGGGTGCTTCAGCAACTCTGTATTGGAGTTGTGCTGTGGAGAAATATTATGGTTGACCATTATATGTATTAGTAAGCCCTGATGATGGAATAAAATATTCCGAAACGTTGGCAAACTAGTGTAATCCATTAATTGACCGATCCCGTGATCCATTTTCCTCCTACTAGAAATATTGCGATTAATCACACACATATTGATATTGATAAACCCTTACATGAATACAATTCGATAAAAAGAAAAAATATTAGCTATTAATGTTTGTCTGCATTTAAAACGAAGTTTTTTTTACGATTGCGTGATATTGAGGTTATTTATATGGAACATTTTCCCTAAATTGAAGTATAAATATATAATATAAAAACAATTTTTTTGTCTCCACGTTACAAATGAAACGTAATTTCTATATTGTTCTCTTTAGATTTAAAAAAATCCAGCAATTTTTTAGAAAATCTTCTTTATGTTAATTACCATTATCAAACTTTTGTTTAAACTCTCACAAATTCGCACGTTAATTACAATTGCAAACCACTAAAGTTATAGAATCGCTTGTAATAATAAAATAATCACTGATAACTTAAATGAGAGCGACGAACAGAGTCGAAAAATGTTTCCTGTGCAAATTTCTCTAAAATTTATTCTGCAATGGAGACGGGATTTCTGAATCTTGAAAATAGTTGTACATAGTACATACATTATAATATAAATGTATATATAGAGGCAGAGCTTAATTTATAAAAGTTTCGGTTCTGAAAACGAACCCCAAATTACTGCTCAATTATCTAAGCTGAATTTATAGAAATAATTATATTTTTTCACTATAATCTAATAATTACACTCGAGGTACCAAACGCAAATGAAATCGCAATTCCATAACAATGGTATTTTTATACATTACATTACATTACGCATATTCGAACGGTTTTTGGTAAGTAACAGTTTTTCATAGAAAACTTAAAAAGTTTATCCATCAGCAAAATGTTTTGAAATTTTCTCTTTACACGCTACAATAATTTACTAAACATTAATAACATACACAGTTATTGTTTAAATTGAAAAGAACACACATATATGAAAATTCAAGAGAAATATTAAGCAGTGCCCCACATAAACGGTAGAATAATCTATTAAACTTAAAAGTTCTCAGGATACGGCAAGGAATCGTAGTACACGTTCATGGCGGATAGATGTGTCGTCAGCAGCGAGTGCAGAAACAGAAATGGCTTCCCTCCTGAAGGATTGCACACAGGTACCTTCTAGGACGGTCCCAACTCCCGCGTGGACAATTGGGTTCGGCCAATAGCAGGCGGTGCCGCCTTCCTTCCCCCTCCCTCCCGCCCTCTGAGCAGTTGGTGGCGCTCTCCAGACACGAGCCCGCCCCTTGCCACGCCTTTGAGTCTGTCCCCACCCGACGGTAAGGCCCCCTGCGAGAGCATACCTGGGAGGCAATGCCGACCTCCTTTCCAATCCTACTGGCGACTGGCTGGCCTTTATAACCAAATCCCGACTCAAAGCTGCTATGTTTGTGAGAATGTAGATGATACCAGGTTTTTGTTGAATATTAAATATGAAAAGTATGTTCACAACTTGTAATTATTGTCACTCTGCAAGTGCACAAAGGAAATTTCATTTTGTTTTAGGGTTTGTTAAGTTGATAAATTATTACAAATCTCTATTTTTATCCTAACTTTAGTTTTGTGAAAAGTTGCAAAATTTTGGAATCGCTGCGCGGAAAACATTTGAAAAGAATTTCTAACTCCTCTTTTTATGTTAATTGAAGAATTTTAGTGAAACTGATGTTTGCACTATAAATTAGTTGTGCTATATTAAAGCTTAATTAGTCGTATTATATGTACCGTGGACATTTTTTAAAACTGATCAACGCAAATGAGATCTCCATTATTAAGCTTTTGTTTTCTGAAAGCAAATTAAGGAATGATTCGGATCGTTTATTATTTTTGTGCATTATATTAAATTGAAATAAAAATAAGTAAAAATGACTTGTATAAAATATAATTTTACATGACTTTTTTAAAAATCTAATATTTAGAACACATTTTATTTAGAAACTCTTCAATAATACTTACTAAAATTTACAAAGTTTATATTTTTGCAAGTTTCAAAAATTGGGTGTACTTTCGAAACGCCTAGAAAATGTTGATAATACTCGTACTATTAAAATTTTAGAATGTGAATGTTTTTGCAATTTTGAAATTTGCAACTACTTTCAAAATATAGATAAAGTTGGTCTGAGGGCGGGTCGTATATAATTGCGATACCAGCTTAGTGTGCTAGACAGTCTTCTGAGCTTTCGCCAGGAGGCAGTGAATGTGGAGCTGCTACTTTTATAGAATACAGAACTGCCACTTTTATAGAATACAGAGCTGCCACTTTTATAGAAGCGATGCGTATTTATGAACCGCTGCCAGAGGCCTGCCAGAAGTAGCAGGCTCTCAGAATTCGATTTTGCAATTTACGAACTGCTCTCAGCGGCTGGCAGGCCCTAGCATGATTCCAGCGGCGGCTCTCAGCTGGCAGCGGTCGCAAGTGCTGCCTGCAGCCCCCCAGCCTGCTCCCAGCCTGGTTTACTTGTGCTTTTGCCCCTCTGTGAATTGTTGAACTATATTTATATTTTACACCGAAATGCTTCATATTTTGTACTCTCTTGTTGATTTACGGCAATCAAGCATATATTTTGTACTGCTTATCGGATAAAGAACGTATTATTGCTTACTATTCAGACTATTCTTTTTTTGTACACGGCAACATAACCTTTCGCGAATTTCACCCATATCTTCCGATCAGTATAATGGATAATGAATTGCTTGAATTCTATAAATTAATGGACGAAACGGAGGATGAAAAGGTTCGAAAACGAATATGTCGCCGTTACATCCGGAATGCACAAAATCATATAGAAATATTTCTGTTCCGGGAATTTTCCGTCGCTACCGATTTTTGAAATCAATTTATCTTTTCCTTGTTTTGTTGTGTTATCAGATGTTTCATTTTCCATTTCTTCTTGGTTTTCGAATCAGTTGGCACAAAAAACTTTATAAAAATCGGTGAAGGAAGTTGCATTTGTTTTGACCTCTTACGAAGACGCTATATGCCACGCGCCACAAAAAGCGATCGGGTGTTACACTGCAGTATAACGTGGATATGCTTTTTCAGCGGTTACGTAGACGATGTGGAATGAACTTTAAATCATTTTGTGAAAATTTGAAGCTTATAATGCAAAATTCTCTGTTGTCGACAAATGAATGCATGACCATGATTTTATGAATAAATACTGTCGTTAAACTTGACTTACACTAAACTAAAATGTAATTTAACACTTTAAAATAACATATTTATTTACTATATACAGTACTGGAAACATAAATTGATCGCGGCCGTCTGCGGCTAAGTTCAGCTTTTGCACGGTTTGGCCAGCCCTTGTCAGGACGAAACGTCGCAGGCGGAGCCTCACAAACCATCGTAGCCAATCTCAACGCAGGGGGGAGTGCCCCAACAAAATTACGACGTACAAAATGGCGGGCGCCGCTAGTTCAGATGTGGAAGTATTTTCAAATAAAAAAATACATGCAAGAAACACTTGTATGAAAATGAAAGTAAATTCATTGAAATATATATGAACACATAGCACTTAACCACTGTTAACACAATTCTTTTTGAAGAAATTACATTGATATCAGATAAAATAACACTAATTTTAGAACAATTACGTTCTTATACACATTTAATTTCCAATATTCTTGTCCAAACACAATTTATGAACTTTATCAAATGACCAGTTTACTGCGGAATTTTGCGATAAGAAAAACGATTATAATTGCATATTTTCAATTGTTCATATGTATATTACATTTGCAAAAATGCAAAATACTTTCTCGAATCGTTAGGACTTCTAGGGAACCATTTTAATAAAAGAAAGTAAAATTCAAAGACCAACTGTATATTTATCATTAAAAAAACAATTAAACTAGATATTAAGCAATTAATTTGCATCTCATGTCAAAATTGTTATTTTGCTATCATCAAATTAGGGACAATTTGGGGACACTCCCCGGCAAGAATAGCGCACATTTTGCAATTGTTTATAAAATTGTTAATTGTTGCAAAATTGTTAATTCGGAGTTTTTGGTTCTGGGACATCAGAAAACCCTTCCCACTTTAGAATTGCAAAAATTGGAAATTGTTTATAATTTTTTTAATTTTTCAAACAAAATGTATTGCTTTTTTAAAATTGCCTTTAAACTTGATGTAAAATTCCGCAATCCGATTTGCGCTATCTCTTTCGTTTTCGAGATACGTAATTGTTTATAAGAAGTTAGCATGTCATGACAACTATTTTTTTGGCAGTTCCCACGCTAAGCTTTTCTACAAGCCGTTTTGCAACGGCTCGCTTAGTTTCTCCGGCAAATACATTTGAAGTTCCTAACGGGGGTGGAGGGGACAAGCGGCCACAACGCTTGCATATATTGCCACGAAAATTGTTGCTGGTTAGATATTCCTGGTTTTCCGCTCCCTAATTTTTCATTTTATTCTAAATACTTTAAGTTACATTTGTTTAACAAAAACAGCATAAATTTTAAAATACTACTCGAATCGGTTACCGAACAATCTTCAACTTGGGAGCAAGAAAGCGTCATCATTTAGCTTCCAGAAATACCCCTCCCCAGTGAAAATTGCGTCCTTCCTCCACACGTTTCAAGGCGAAATAGGCTGAGCTTGTAAGCGTAAATCGTAACACTCGCTTTTCCTCGAGAAAGCCTTTATCCACTTTCTTAGGAAGCCAATTCTTTACATATAAAATTGTGGAAATTTTTTCAAATTAAATATACAAGGAAACAATAATTTTGCATTAATTGTCTTAACGTATAAATATAGACATTAAAGTTTCCGGCTCCTCAGTATTCACATGTTCCTAATACGAAATACATTGTTATAACATCCACAATTTCATTCTAACCAGTAATTTTGCTGCCTTTAGAAGCATATAGCATCAGCATGGAATATGCGAAAAAGTAATAATACTATTATAATATAGTATTGACATATGTTTATGTTATGGACATTTGTAATTGAAGGAATGTGAACTTACGTATGCAGTTAAGTAAATTTCAATGAAAGTGCGAAGTTTGCAAATAAACATGTTTTTAAAATTCAATTATTCCAAGTTCAGAACAATTCCTACAAGCATTATTTTCCATTCGACACTAACACGCTAATGCTTTTTGACACTACCCTCTGAATCTAAGTGGATTGTTTGAGGTCATCGCTTATCGCGTCAAAATCATGAAAGTTTACACGTCTTCGAAATACGTATACGCCGAGGTCATCTTCATGAAACTAACAAAATCTCATATGAAAGAATCAGTCGCCATTTCAACAATAAAGCTACTACGACATAATAATTATAATATCCTCATTTTCGTTTAATTATTGTGTTCTTCCTAGCGTGCTCCGTGTCTCTGAGTAGCAAACATTAACATAATCGTTAAAATTTAAAGTAACGATTTAGGATGCAAATTTAGGATGAAGTTCACATCTCCTCATAATAGTTTCTAGAAAGTCATATCAAATTAGTATTATTGTCAATAAAATTGTAGTTTTATTTAATTTGAAATAACTGCTTGGATATTTTGCGGTTTTATTAAGAAAATATAGCTACCCGAATTTGACGCTAGGAAAAGAAAACATTTCGAGGTTTCCACTACGAGACGTATTTCGTCATCCTTATTCATTCGCTTAGTATACTGCAATCGCTTTCATTTATCATCGATTATGTTACATAGGGTTTCTAATGTTTATATGATACCGGGTGTCCCACCAAATATGGATCACCCCCATAACTTCTAAACGGTTCAGGGTATCGAGTTGCAGTTTTCGCTGAACAATGCAGAATCATGGGACACGTAACATGCAGGTAGAAGAATTCTCTATAATAGTTTTAGTTTTCGAGAAATTTAATCATCTTTGATTTTTTAAATTGAACTATATATTTTTTCATCAGAAATGAATAGATCATGAACATTGGAATAAAATTATGTATCATGTTAGTATTTTAAGAGTAATTTTAGTATAAAATTAGATTTTTCGGCATCAGATTTTCAAGTAAACGGGCAGTCTTTGCAACAGTCGCCGTTTTGAGAAGGTGGCCTTCGCGACGTTGATACTGTTTTGTGAAGACAGGAGTGTGAGAGGGATGGCCGTGTAGGATGAAGGTGTAAATGCAGCAATTCATGATCTTGACAAAAAATCATATGAACAAACATCAATTTTAACGATCTGAATGAGAATTTTTTCCCACTTGTTCATCTGAGTTGAACTTTTCTTCTTCTGAAATTACAAATCAACGATAATCGAAAAGAACAAAATTAAAAATATTGTAGCGAAAACGATAATAATAATAATAATAATAATAATAATAATAATAATAATAATAATAATAAAGGTCATTTCTAAATTTACAAAAATCGAACGCAGTGCAGAAACAAGCCATCATTTTAATAGATGGGAAGCGAATGAATTGTTAAAGATTTTCATTGTTATATCTTGATTAATTCATCAAATAATAGATAGGTAGACATTTTCTCTTATTATTCACGGTAACTAAACTTCCTATTTAAACACGTACTACCAGAAGAACAAAGTAATAAAAAACTTGAAATACTCTTGACAGTTCTATCAGTGTAACTACCAAACTTTAACAAAAATGCATATCTGCATTCGCTACTGCACATACTGATTAGAGTTTCTTATTTCATAGCGCCAAGTGCTGCCTCAAACTTGAAAATGCAGAAGACGGAAGTCTACCGTTTTCTTTTGCATTCAAGAACAGCAGTCGTTTGGTTGCAAAGTGGACGAGTGATCATTTTAATTAAAAATGACATTTACCAACGAAGAGACGGTGGTTGGCTTCTTGTTCAGTTTGAAAATGATTATTATTATTTTTAACATCTTTACGCTACCATTTTTTTATATCGTTCTTTGGAACGATCAATATTTTGAAATTTTAGTAGAAGGCAAGTTAAATCCAAATAAATAAATGGAAAAAATTTCCCATTCTGATTGTTAAAATAGGTATGCCTTAGTGTGATGTCTGTGCCATCACCAAGAATTGCTGTAGTTATGCCTCTTATCCCCCACTGCCACCCCTCTCAGTCAAGACGCAACAGTCTAGACGCCGTGATGGCCACCTTCCCCAAAACCGAGAGTTGCAAGGGCTGCTACACGATTACCCGTTTAATTCAAAATCACATGTCAGAAAGCCTAATTTTATACTCAAGTTACTATCAAAATATTAGCATATGATACATCATTTTAATCCTCTTTTCATGGTCTATCCATTGCTGGTGATAAAAATATATAGTTTTATTTAAAAAATCGAAGATGATTAAATTTCTCGAAAAATAAAAATATTATAGACAATTTCTCTACGGCTTGTTACTTGCCCCATCATTCTGAATTGTTCAGAAAAATCTGCATTTTTCAAAACCACATTTCGTTATCATGAACCGTTTAGAAGTTGTGGGGGTGGTCCATAGTTGGTGGGACTCCCCTGTTAATGTAATAACATTATAACTGCATTCTGACGGGCAGGAATTCGGGCTCTGTAATTGGTGTTCTGTTTTGCGTGTAACCTACTCTGTGGTGTGTGAAAGTGTATTTATTTATATATTTATTTTTACTTTCTCGTAAACATTCGGAGTAACAAAAGTAATATTTAGAGAGGTATGTATGTAATGTTGCAGTAAATCAATGTCGAGATTTTAATGGAAATACACCTTTTGGGATCTTAAGTTACCAAGAGAGTGTTATTATTTCAAAACGTCCGTCTCTCCGTCCATGTGTCCGCTGGTCTGTCTGTTTCTCTGTGGACACTAGTGTGTAAACTATTCGTAGAATTTTTGTCAAAATTAATTTTCCATTAACTATCTGGCCCAAATCGAGGCCCTGCGATTTTGAAAATAATTCTTTAAATTTTGGGGTTAATTTAGTTGAAGCCCCTGGAGAGCATTTTCAAACTTTTCTTCAAAACGGCTCCAAAGTTTTTCGACCTACATATGTAACCACAGTCGAACATCCGCTAACGTCGGAACTCGAACTCTATTGTGTGACAAAATGACATTCCTCTAAAACTGAAAATAACCGAAACGAATGTTTGCTATTCTGGCAGTTTTCTGTGTACTATTCGTTACTTCTGTGAATGTTGTCTGAAGAATACACTGCGTTAGACGAAAGATACATATTTCTTTCTTAATGCAATCTGCTCTTCAATATTAGTCTTTCAAATCATCTCATGTGCACGTTTCTTAAAATATGAGTGTTTTTCGCAAAAGTTTGAGTTATATGGTGACATATGTTTTCGAACACCATCAATACACATGCTGGAGATTTATTTCCAAGTGCAATTGTTTTAAATATTAAATTTTAAAATACGTTTTATTTAGAATTTTGTCTGAAAAAACAATAGCTTTTGCGATTTTTCGAAAGAATGTTTTGGCATCAAGAACATTGTAATATTCAAAACACTACATAAGTGACCTGCCCACGGACAATATCGTAACGTATTTGCTTGGGTGGCTTCTTCTTGTGCTGAATATCTCGGGTTCAAATCCTAGCCTGCACTACTTATTTTGTAATCTGTACATTAGAGTATGTATCTGACATGACTTTGAAATCAATTGTAGACGTGGAATTTTATGTATCGTTTTGATTTTCAATAATTATATATTTTTTGTCTCTCTGTCGTTTCCTTAAGGTTTATTAGAAGAATGAAGTGTTAGTTGTGTAAAAGTTGTAATATATTACGTAACCGTTACCAATAAAACAAGAAAATAAGACCGGTTTTTTAGTATTTGTATTGGTAGTCAGATGAATAGAAAGTGAATAACTGCGTCAATGGTAGGTGTTTTTTTCAATTAAATATTTTTGAGAATCGACTAATTACCAGCTGCACTGAAACCCTTATCTTCCGACAGAAAGCTGTAACGGCTATTCAGGCCAGCAGTGTAATTTTTGTTATCCTAGCTGGGAAGCGATAACCGAGCAAGTGGCAACAGCTCAGGATTTGGCAACAGGGCATTAGACACAGGAGGCCTGTGGCCGCTGCGTGGCCCGTTAACACGAGGATGGTTTCTTCATTGTAGGGAAGAAAATGAGAGGGAATTATGTGAGCTGATTGCACTCGTCGGTCACAAATCATGTGCGACCGCGCCATGTGTCTGCCTGAATTTTGACATTTGCAAACACTGTAGGAACGTATGTTAGCACGGTGTTTAAAAAATCTGTTCCTCAATGCTTCTGTGCGAAATTGCTTGTATTTTGATCTGTGCGAGAATTCGTAAACGTGTTTTAAATTAAAAATTTCACAAAACAATATGAATATCGTCATCCATTTTTAATATGAATAAAGTAATATATTTACCCAACAGAAACTTGAATTACGAAGACAGAATATTAACAAAAGAACTGGGATCCCTTAAACCAGACTTGTGCATCAATCAAATGTCCAGTAATGAAAATAGGTCGGACATTTAAGCGGTAAATATTCTTATACTTGTCCTCTTTGGTTACTAATCTGGTCACTCTAGAGGCGCCACTAGATTATAGCTACCTTTAAACACTAAGAAAGCAAATTCATTCACTTCTTACATTCCCTGACATTCACAGATCACATATCACCCTGTAGGTCATATGTGATCAGTTATAGGATTGAAAATAGAAAATACAGTTTGTCTAATAAAAAAATATTAAACATGCATGTCTGAGAGAACGAAGTTTAATTGACCCTGCGACTACGGCAACGTCGCTGAAATCTATGTTGCAAAGACTAGAGACAATAATCAAAGCAAATGGAATTCATACCCAGTATTAAATAACGTAATATGTTTTGTTCAACAGGCGTATACGAAGACTTTTTAAGCTTACAAAAACGGCCGTTTTATTTGGTTTCCAAATACCAGAGAGTTGGTAACATTTTGAACTTTTGTAATATAAGGGAATAAAAAGAGTAGTCTTATTTTCTAAACTTGATATTTTTATTATTTCTAACACATCGTTCGTATTATGTAGTAGAAGTTTCTGCTAGAGTTTTCGAGTTGTTCGCAAGGCCGTCCTTTGGCCTAAGCAACTGCCATGAGTCCCAATTTCAGACGGGGACATAGATGATTGAAATAAAATACAATAGGATCCCCAATAAATTTGTATTACACTCTTCAAGTCCATAAATATGTAAAGGCATTTTTTATCGTTTTTACTGTCAAAATAGCTATTAATTAAAAAACTATTAATTTTAACTTACGTTCATTGAGCAAAATAACTTCTTTACCGTGTGATAAGTTAAAGTCCTGATGAGTCCCAACGAAAAAAGTACGTCTTGATCCATTTATCGAGCACATTATGCTAAGAAATGAAGCTGAATAATAATGTTATCTTCTAAAATATTTTAATATTTCGATAGCAAGAAAGTCGTCGAATGATGACATTTAGCGACAGTGTAGCGTAATATTCATTTTTCCCACTTCCCAGGCAATATTCTGCGTCCGTTCATTTTCTGACTCCCAATCAATTTACAATTAGAGAAAGCGAACCTCCCCATCTCCGTTCTGATAGACTGAAACATTTTCTTAAGAAACTTCAATAAAATATTTCAATAGTCTTTAATTTTTTAAACTTAATTTAATTAATTTAAGTTCATTCCCAATTAACTTTGTAACTGCATAATTACATGAATTCAAACGGATTGGTAAGGCTGCATTAGTATTTTTTGATATTTTGCGATTAAATAAAAAAAATAGTTCACGCATTGGTAGTGATGTAAATAACCGATAATAATATAACCGTATAAAACCGTTTTTATATATTTATATTATGAGACTTGAGATTTGAAATTAAACGTGCAATTTTTCCTCTTGCAGCCGTCGACACTGCCGCTTTTGGGGAAAGTGGCCTTCGCGACCTTTCCCGTTCTCGCAAAAGTGCCGGCGCCGCCAAGGCAAACTTCCCCAAATGCGACAATTGCAACGGTTGCTAATAGGAAATCTCGTACGTTTAGTTTAAAATCACATGCCTGAAAGTATAATTTTATACTTGATATACTACCAAAACATTAACGTATGTCACATGCATTCGTCTATTTACAAATGCATTCGTCTATTTATGATTATCTATCGCTAGTGAAAAAAATATATGGTTCCATTTAAAAAATCAAAGAATTAATTTTCTCGAAAACTAAAAATATTTTGAATTATATCTCTACCGCACATTACTTCCTCCATGATTCCGCATTGTTAAGCGAAAACTGCATTTAGATATCGGGAACCGTTTAGAAGTTATGAGATGGCCCATAGTTGGTGGGACTCTATATAATTCTATTTCTCAGAAAAAAAATTATAATGAATTTTTCTATTTTCCAATAAATAAGCGCTTTTTACAACAGTTATTATGTTTTATTTAATAAAAACCTCATGAAAACATTGTTCCCTTTTGTAATTCAGTTACCCACCTCCCAGGAATGTTTCCGCGCTCAAATTTCGTTCGTTGCCCGCTGCAGCGACGATTTTTAGTAACGAAGCATTCTCCAAGTGAGGGAAGTGTTATTGGATTGGTGCCACATTTTACAGACTCCGCCTCTTATGCATTTTAAGGCGAGGAGAATGGGGGATTCTTCTTCCGAGGATAGGCCACTTGAATGACTAGAAGAGCCAATGATAAGTGTTGCTTGCCTTAGAATTGAGGATTGCTCAAGCTCGATGTCAAATATATATTATTACTCTTTAAATTATTAACAAATGAGACATCATTGAATTCCTCTATTGATATATCCATTACAGGTAAAAATGTATGGTTCTATTTGAAAATTCACATGTGATTCAATTTCAACAAAATTAAAAATAATACACAGAATATATCTGCTGCCTAAAACTTGCCTCGTGGAATAAATATGAAAATGATCCATCATGACACCGCTCTGTCCAAAAGCATTTTGCAAAATAATTTGTTGATAATGAATTTCCTCGCTAGACGTTAAACATATTGGCAAACACTTCGCCCCACTGAATAGAATGCATCCAACCACAAAGAAATCTTCAAATTTGCAGGACAACAGTTAGTCTCAGCGTTTTGAAATTTGCCAGAGAATTTATTTATAACACAGACGAATCAAAATAACCAAACTACTGTTTCAACGATACATGAAGAATATAAATTAAATTTCGAAAGTTAAAAAAGACTCATGAGCAATAATTTTCACCGATTTGTGGTAAGTCACACATCGTTAATACAATTTAATCAACAGAAAGCAAGACACTGCAAAACTATTTGAATTTTATACTTGACTGCCAAGATCGAATGAATTGGGGGTTGGAAACAAGTGAGGGTTGGCATCAGACGCTAAGATCCTATAAACAATTGCGTATCTCGAAAACGAAAGGCGATAGCTCCGGTTGGATTGCGGAATTATGCATCTTGTGTATAGGGAATTGAGATGAGAAAATAAAAAAGAATTGCAAAATTTGTAAAATTATAAACAATTTCCAATTTTTGCAATTCTAAAGTGGGAAGGGTTTTCTGATGTCCCAGAACCAAAAACTGCGAATTAACAATTTTGCAACAGTTAACAATTTTATAAACAATTGCGAAATGTGCGCTATTCCTGCCGCGGTGTGTCCTTAAATTGTCCCTGATTTGATGATAGCAAAATAACAATTTTGACATGAGATGCAAATTAATTGCTTAATATCTAGTTTATTGTTTTTTTAATGATAAATATACAGTTGGTCTTTGAATTTTTACTTTCTTTTATTAAAATGGTTCTCTAGAAGTCCTAACGATTCGAGATAGACAGTATTTTGCATTTTTGCAAATGTAATATACATATGAACAATTGAAAATATGCAATTATAATCGTTTTTCTTATCGCAAAATTTCGCAGTAAACTGGTCATTTGATAAGGTTCATAAATTGTGTTTGGACAAGAATATTGGAAATTAAATGTGTATAAGAACGTAATTGTTCTAAAATTAGTGTTATTTTATCTGATATCAATGTAATTTCTTCAAAAAGAATTGTGTTAACAGTGGTTAAGTGCTATGTATTCATATATATTTCAATGAATTTACTTTCATGTTCATACAAGTGTTTCTTGCATGTATTTTTTTATTTGAAAATACTTCCACATCTGAATTAGCGGCGCCCGCCATTTTGTACGTCGTAATTTTGTTGGGGCACTCCCCCCTGCGTTGAGATTGGCTACGATGGTTTGTGAGGCTCCGCCTGCGACGTTTCGTCATGACAAGGGCTGGCCAAGCCGTGCAAAAGCTGAACTTAGCCGCAGACGGCCGCGATCAATTTATGTTTCCAGTACTGTACTAAAATATTTTATTCCAACATTTTTCTCTTTACACATGTTTTTTAAGAAAGTAAACAAAAGTGTATGCGAAAATAGTTGATAAATTTATCAGATTCCAGCCCTCCAAAAAGTCTCTTTTGCAGTATGTGCTTATTCATGTACACAATTATTTCATCTAAAATGTCTAAGAATGTGCTGAATGCAGAGAGTTTGTCTTTCACATTATTAGCGACTTTTGTTTATGCGGCGGGAATAATGTTCTTCAATTTTTTTCTAGAAAATTTTCTATTCAAGGGCGTGTGTTTTCACTTTTCAATTTCTTGTATTTGTTTCTTGCCGCACGATCTATCGTGTTTGAAAATTATTTTCGAAAAGTATTCTCCGTGTATTTTCAGATAACTCATCGCCATCGCAATCTATATTATATCGTGATGTGCGTAAGTCTTCAGATTTACTGTGGTGATCGAACATTTGTGCATTTTCCGATTCATTATCTGACGAGTCGTAGTCAATCTGTTATTCTAAAATTAATTTCATCCCAAACTTTGTGTCTAGCGCCACTAGTGTTAGTGTACTTTCTATTCTATAAATGAAAAAATATAATTTACTAATAAATCTAAACGCGCGGCGTACAGAGTACGCCTAGATGCACAAGAAAAGAAAAAGAATTCGCACACAGCTTACCCAACAAAAAAAATACAAACTGACACAATCGACAGAGCAACAACTCGCGGTAGGGTATTAGGTGTCGGCATTTCCGGCATAACGGAATTTTAGGAAAGATAAGCTCAAAAATGTAACGTGACGTACTCTGTACACCGCGCGCCCTCTCAAGGGTTAATCAGCTTTATTTATTTTCTCCGTATTTTGCAGTGATATTAGCAAGTCAGTGAGGTTTATTTTTGAACATCTCATATTTCAATATAAAATTTAGATACAGAACTGCTCATGCGATTACAATTTTACACAAATATACAAATCATGCCCTTGTTCTTGGTTTTATTAGTAATAAAAGTAATTCTTTGTAAATTAAAATCGTAATTTTTGTAAATTAATCCATCTTCTTTCTGATAACAAGAAATATAGTGTAAAATAAGAAATAAAGATGAATATTCCAAAAAAGTACAAGTGTTAATAAATTAAACTGTATATAAATGTAATGCAGAAATTGTTTCGAATAGTGTGCTTGGTAGAAGAACTAGTAAATATGATGTGTGATAATACAGCAGGTATGATTTTGAAATATTATAGAAGTATTTAATATAAACTGATAGTTAGGGGAAAAGTGCAAAAAGATAACGATATTTGTTGCATAATACACTATTTAACAAATATTTAGATTACTGCAAACGAGAGAAAATTAAAATATTAAATTATATCAAGAAGTGAGTAGTAAAAACCATACAATGGAAATTAAAAACTGTGAGAGGTTATCTCTCAGAACAGGATGCAGGAAGGAAATCTTGGGAGTTGTTGAAATATTGAAATCCAACGCTTTCTTGTCATCATAATGACGGATTTCTCGGGGTTCAATTCCGAAGGCCGCTGAGGGATCATGGGGCCCCGATTCTGTGATCATATTGTTCCAAAATATTGCTGGATCATTGTAAAGAGGGAAATATATGTAAAAGAAACAAAACACTAATTAGAGTGAAAAGTTCCTAAGAAAATTTCCTAAGGAGATAAACCGGGTTCTTATATAATAAGAAATAAACGCAAAAACAAATAAACAATAGAAACACAGCAACCAAACACACTCGCCACCATAACCACATCTCCGCTCTCGAATGCATCTGAAATCAGCTGGAATACGAAAACAATCTTCAAACGCATCTCCCATACCAACGATTTCACAAAATACAATTGTGGAAGTTTTATTGGCTGTAGGCCGTAATTCACTGGAAATGTACGCAAATTAACAGGATATAATAAAACGCGCATCAACGCTTGTATATTCACTTTCACATTGATTGATTGATTTTTTCGTGTTTCCGGGCACGTCAACTCTTTTGTTTATTAGTCTCATTAGTGTAGTGCGTGTTTTGACTTTCACGATAAAATACAGTTCAAAGTAGAAAGAAAAATAATTTAATTTAGATTTATTTTGTTGGTATGCTACTTCATGTGGCGTGCGAGTCTACGGATTATGCTGTTCCACTAATCAGAGCAAGCCCCCACCCTCGCAAAGAGCTGGAAGTGATTTCTGAATACCATCGGCCATGGTACCGCTAGCAGCCGGGTAGCAACGGGTCCCCAGGTATCAGGCCGCCAGGGAAATGCTTGGCAGAGGTTTGTAAATCCGAGCCCGGCCCGCGGGCATAGAGGGCCTGGGGGCGGAGAAGGGATAGTTGCCAGAAGCCCCCAACCGTGCCTACAGATAACGGGACCGCCTCCTTTTGCACGTTTGCCATGGTCCACGCGGTTCGAGGACGCATTCCATCAGCGGGAAGCAACTGTACTTCCTGTTCATATGCGATGAATGCGTTTTACAATTCTTTGCCGAATTCTGATGACTTCTTGACAATAAAATAATCGCTACTAATAGCCTTAAATACAACACACAAATGCTGCTGAATTAAACGTCACGAAATAAATTTTCAAATTAATGGTGCTAAAACGGCACTCATATTCTCAAAAAAACATGCAAAAAAGCACACACATTTTCGAAAATGTTTAAACGACCTAATTTCAAATTATATCTTTAATCTTCTGTCACTCACGCGGCCATTCGTAGAACGAGTCTTCTCACGTATGACTCCGTCTAACACACCTATTATAAAGTTTATTTCCTTTTTAACGTCAATAATAACACAATCTTTTATTTATATTTTCTTATATTATAATTGAACACACTATAGACTGAAACGTAAATAATTAATTACTAAACATATTAAAACTTTTATATTTTCGTCACTGGCATGCACATTTGTTGGACTACGTCAAACGGTTGCTTTATTTGCTTTTCTACATGTTTTAATATTTACGTTCTTGAACAGTAACGAAAAGAAACGCATGAACACATTTTAAATATTAAACATACTCATAGTATAGAAAAAATATAATTTTGATCCATTATGCCAAAACACCGTTTCAGTACATGCATTCTATCAAACAGGCACAGACATTTTACTTCAGGTTGTGACGACCCAGCGAATTCCAGAGATGAAAAGTTTATTGAGACCCTTCTCAGATACCATTTGAGAAAGAGATACGTGCAAAGCTAAATTCAATTTTTAACTAGAGTAGAATCTTTTGTTTCAGCGTATTTAACAGCGCAAATGAAGGACGTGTTAAGGAACACTTTTCATTAAGGTAAACCATCTCTATCTCTAAATTTTTAGCTGTAGAAAGACGCCGAAATATTTAAAACTTTTACAATTTTTGAAAAATCAGGGTTTTTATAAACATAATTCCTACACCATTCATTTAAATTTTGTTGTTGGCTAGTGTGAAGGACGATTAGTCAAAATCGATGGCACAATTTTTTTGAAAAGTTTGAAAATATCCTAGGGCTTCATGTAAATATTAATCATAATATTATAATCTGAACCTGAGATAAATGGCATTGTCACTATTTGCGTCAAGATGGTTCACACTAACACCATTAACAACACTTTTATTGAGTGAATAAGTAAATTATATGAAGAAATATTAAATTTACAATTATTATTGAAGATATTCTTAAATCTGATTAACAGAAGGGACCCACATTTATCACAATCTCTTACGCAGGGAGTTCTTCGATTCTCTCTGTTTGCCGAAATCTCTCTGTCCAAATTCAGCCCGTCCTACTCAGCCTTACCCCGTCTTGCCCTGTCCCACACCCAATTCAGGTGCTACATCATTCAGTTTCGATTTAAAACAATTAAGTAAATATACACTAAAAGGTACATGAAATACCGTCACTAAAGTATCTCTATCTGGTGGTATGTTAAATATAATACCGATAGAATAGTGAACTCTTACAAACAAAAGTTATTGTGTGTCAATTAATGCACCAACAAAAGTATTTACATTTTTGTTCATTACTTAATTCCAATGATTTCTTATCTCATGTACACAAATACACTTTAACATAAAGAAATTGCAAGTTACATCTGTAAGCATTTTATATCAAAATTGAAATTTTAGCTTTAATATATTGAATTGCAACTACATTGCTTTTATACTTGGTCACTGAAAATATTCATGGAAAATTTAAGAGCAATTATTTCAATGCTGTTACTTTTATTACCACACGTAAACATGAACTTCACTTTTATAAGGCATAATCTATGATTCGGAAAGGATCATTTTTCAATGTGGTAAAACTTACTTTGCTGAAACAACTAATTTGTATAACAAATATTTGTGATTTTATTTTCTCTACTGCTTACTCAATATAGAGAAAGTATTGTAAGGCTGCACAAAAGAAACGGGGAATTTTCGTCAGAAAAAAATTTATTGCAGGTCTCTGGTAACGAAAAAATGGGTAAATCTTATCCCTATATAGAGTAAATTACTTCCTCTAACACGTTCTGCCGCCAGAACTCATGTTTTTGGGGTTTTTGATATAGAAATATCGATTTACGGCATGTCCGTCTGTGAGTGAACAACGCTAACGGCTAAGTGCTTCAGCCGTTTCTTCCAAAAATAATATTGCCCTATCGATCTGGCTGCCCCTTGAAAATGAAACGAATATTTTAACTTTGGGAGTACTTTACATAAAGTCTCTAACACATTTTCAAAAAAAGAGTGTGATATGTTTTTATTTGAATTTTATTGCCGGGTAGAGTAAAGTCCGCTTAAATGCATGGTGCAGATCTCATTTTCGTTGAAATCCCTGATTTTTCGAAAGTTGCGAAAGTTCAATTTTTTCCAGCGTCTTCCTAAAAGTAAAATATTGAAGATAGATTTTTTCTTTAACTGAATCTGTTCTTTAAAGACAGGTTTTAAAAATTTTCCCATGTGTAAATTTTGAAAATGTGAGTAGTTTTTACGTAATTTTACGTGAGATATGATCAATTTTTAATTTTATTACATACTTTCTTTCTCAAAAGCGGCACCGAAGTTTCTTGATTAAATTTTCTTTTTGGATAGCTTAACGGGCGCTTAAGAGAATGGTGTAGGTTGCATTGTCTTTGACATCCATGATATTTTAATTATTGCAAAAATTCAATTTTTTTCGTTGCCTCCCTACAACTACAATTATAAAGATAGTTTTTGGTGTTAAAAGTACTTATATTTTTTTCCGTTTGATGACGTGTGGAAAATTAAACTCAAAGTGAGTTCATGCCTTAAAAATAGATCTAAGAATTGTGGAATTCTTGCCAAATATTGCTAAGTATTTCTGAAGAAAACTTCTACTTTTATACATGGAATAAAAATACAAAAAAATTGTAAATCGACCAAATGGAACTGCAATCTCCTACATTCCTGTAGCACAAACGACCTCTCATGATTTTCTGTCGCCAGAACATTATCCCAGCAGCCGGTCATGAGGATTCTAGTGCACACTCTATTCATGAATGGCACTAATGACCTAATTTTCCTAGAGCTTATCCACTCTTGGGAATTCCCATAAATGTGCGGTGGTCTAGTGGCTACGACGAAGCTGAAAATTTCCAAGAACTAAACTTTATAGTAGAATCTGTGCTTCTAAAGTAAAAATGATAAACCATGTTGTTATGGATAGCTAGTATGATGAAGAATAAGCTGGTATGTTTTCTTACTCCCTGAAATGGTTTGATCTTCTTACAACCAAACATCTATGGGAAACGTTTGCAAGGGCTCAGTGGTATCATTGCATTGCATATTCACCGCCATTCACCGGATGATCCAAAAAAGTCGAAATTCCAGCTACCACATTTTCAACACAAACTACATAGATAGGCTCACTATCTGAGGGAAATCTGTTGTTTCTGAGTATTCTGAACGGTAGATTTCCGCATTTCCTCCAATAAGTATCAGCCGATTGTCGGAGCAGTATTCAAAAACGCGGTCCATCGCACCTAATCTTCCCTTCCTTATCCTTTCCCCCATCCTTTCCCTCACCACCCATCAATCACACACACGAGCGCTTATCCGCTCTATACTTTCACTTACTTTCTCCACCCACGAATGGAGTGAATATTTTGTAGGATCTCCCTGCTTGAATTGGGGGGAACGGTGCTGCAGACACACAATTGGAACCTTCGCACAGTTGAACATATATACAGTATACCAGTTAAAACATCCAGTTTGTTCAAGTTATATGTTGAATGTTGAAAGTGTTGTTTTAAAAAATAAAGCATTAAAGAAATTCCTTTTTATAAAAATTGACTTGTTTGCACTTTGGAAGTAAATCTAGGAAACATGATTTTTTAAAATATGTCAAAAATATCATGACATGTTCGCATTTATCGATAGAAAATAATAACTGAACCTGCACCAATTAAATGTGTTCAAAAAATTGGTCGTCGGAACAATGTTTGCAAGTGTAATTGCGTTCAACGACGGTAAAATACAATTATATACTAACCAACTTCTCAGTTAACGGCAAGAATTTAAAATGCATGCCCATGGCGAATGTTTGTGTACTAATCGCGCACTTTTTCTTGTTACTTTACAGCGGGGGGTGCGGGGAGAGGCTGGTTCTGTCTACGTCACGGCAGTGCACGGCTGTCAACTGTATTGACAGAAAACTCGGCGTAAAAACTGGTCTTGGACTAGATAGCAATGAGAAACAACGGAATATTTTTTTTAATTTTGAAGAAATAACTAATAGTTATAGCAATAAGTGAGTAACAAGAAGAAACATGGTACGCACATGTCGA
Source organism: Teleogryllus occipitalis (assembly GCA_011170035.1). Taxonomy (NCBI): domain Eukaryota; kingdom Metazoa; phylum Arthropoda; class Insecta; order Orthoptera; family Gryllidae; genus Teleogryllus; species Teleogryllus occipitalis. Next base: position 82,532 of record BLKR01001347.1, read on the forward strand.
TAGAAATAGAGACCCAAAACTAGGAAGTTCGCATTGAGAAGGAAGAAGGTGGGCCGCACTGCAAACTGAGCTGTAACGTTCCGAGTCGAGCTCATATTTTCTACCGGACCGTGCTATGCCAGTCTGAGCGAGGACTAGGGAGCTCAAGGATCAAGAGAAAGTGCGAGCATAGTACTCTGCAGTGAGTTGCTAAATCACAATGGCCGGCCTCCTTCCTGCATAATTGCGCACGGGTAGCTCTTTCGAGACCGCAGCTACACCGCAGGAACAAAAGGGCCCGTTGGGGTTGCCCCGCTACCCCCACCTCCTTCCCGCCTCAGGCTCTCCACCTGTAGTTTCCCCCTCTCCTCCCTGTCCGCGTTCTCTACGACATTGCTGAGACCAGGGAAGCCTTCCCCCTCCGACGCTGCGTCTAGTCCCACGCTCAAAAGCGTATCTACGACGCAATGCAGGGTTGCCAATACACCCGAATCTTACTCTGAGCTTACGGCCTCCGGTCAAATTTAAATATGCAATAAAATTGCACAATTAGGAGTTGTAGTATAACAACTACTGATTGCTGTTTTATTACTTATTTTAATTATTTTCAGAATATTTTATTATTTCCTCTCTAATTTTTACTATTCTGCTTTCCGTAAGAATAAGACAAATTCTGCAATCGTGCGCCCGAAAACGGCGGTTTTCGACAGAAAAGAACTTTGACGAGCCGTGGTAAGCAAAAAGTGCCTATATTTCATTTATATATGCTGTAAGTTACTCCTTCTAACAAGTTGTATGGTCAGAATTTATGTTTTAGGAGTTGTTAATGGCGAAAAATCGAATAACGGAAAAAAGCTTGTCTGTCCGTCTGGGGTGAACGAATGAGCATAAACTGTTCAGATGATTATTCCAAAAATGATATTCCTCGATCGATTTAATGCACTTCAGGACTCCGCAACTTTAAAATGGATATTTTAGTTGTGGAGAACACTCCATGCTGCAAAAAATTGCTGAGAGGGAGCTGCAATGGCTTCTGTGCGCGCACGAACGTGCCAACAATTGGCGAGCGCCTTGTGCACAAAATTATTCTGGGAACTAATACTACAATATGGAAGGTTAGTAAGTTTTTCTAATAGAATCTGTTCATAAAATGCAGATATTGGAATAAAGTTAGGTAAAATATTCCGAAAATGAATGATTTTCGTGTCATTTTGCGTGAAAGATAGGCAATTTTTAAATAAATTTTTTCTATAAAATTGCTCTAAATTTATTTTTCAAAGTTTGTTCTACGAATCAAAGGATCCTGAAAAAATTTGAATTATTAATTTTTGAGGAACTGTTTTCTTTCGAAAATTGCAAAAATGTAACATAGCAAAAGTATTATGCTGAAGATAGAGATTTTGTCTTCAATATATTCGGTTGTATGAAGGACATCTTTAAGGAGATTACGTTAAATTTTTAGAAAAATTAGTAATCTTTGTATAATTTGCAATTTATTTAGTACAAATTATTAGAAGAATAAAAAAACCTCAATTTTTTTCCTTCAAATCTTGACCATGGATTGAACAAACGGTGCTTAAAACATTGGCACGCATTTCAATTTCGTTGAACTCTGACAATACTTCATTATTCGCACATGTGAGCAGATTTCTTTGTTTCTAACTTTATTTAGGTAAAATTAAACGTTTGATATTTTATGATTTTTTAATGAAACCATTCTAAACACTCAGCGAATCTTTTATTTTACAATGCTTGTCCGAAATGTATGAAAATTCCAAACTCTTGCCAAGAGCTTTTCGGAAAATACGGCGTATTCTTATTCGCATTTGTTCACTTATGTACGTAATGTCAAAAACAGTTAAACACTATGTGTTACGGGCTTTAGAGGAATGTATATTGTGAAGTTTTTTTTAATGTTCTGGAACATTTTCTCTAACACATATTCAAAATTTAAGTAGTATATGTCTTAGTGTACGGATCACAGAATTTTGAAAATGTGCACACAATTCACTTTTCCTTATAGCACGTCACACGCATTTTTTAATTGTTTTTTGACGTAAAAAAAATAAATAAATAAATTCAAATTTAATCATGAATACACGTGGAAACGAGCATTAATTGACCAAAATTGAAAACAAAACGAAAACTCTCGTGCAGTAAAACTATTTGAGGCGTACAAACCCACAGATTTTGGCTATTATCCCTCATCATGCTCTTGCAAATAAAACTTTCTGCTGTGGAACCTGGAGAACGTTAATTTAAATAAGTATATTCTTTTAAATGTTTATGTGTCTGTTCTTCTACATTATTATTTTATGCTTTGGTTCCTTTATTTTTGAATAAAACCTTGAGCAGTTAATGGGGATGAATTATTTTACACTTTTCACACTCTTGCGAGTTTCGAGGATAATGTTTTTCCTCATCTTCAGGCTAGAACATTATGTAAATTAGACGTCCTTACAGCAGCATATGAGACGTCCACAGATACATCACGTTGACGTTCTTGATGTAGTTTCAAGGTACTGTAACGAACTATGTACTCCAGTCTCCACTACACCGCCGCCGACAACATCGCGGTCGCCGTACCTTTTCAGTACCTTGCAACTACATCAAGAACGTCAACGTGATGTATCATACGCACGTATCATATGCTGCTATAAGGTCATCTAATTTACATAATGTTATAGCCTGAAGATAAGGAAAAACATTGTTCTCGAAACTGTCGCAAGAGTGTGAAAAGAATAAAATATTTCATCTCCATTAACTGCTCAAGGTTTGTTCAAAAATAAAAGAACCAAAGCCTAATTTAAGCATATTCTTTGCTGAACTCGCTGAACTGAGCTGAAAGCGCATAGGAAATGAAGTTTTATTTATGTCCAAATGCAGAACGAGATGCTATCCCAGCATTCGCTCAAAGGATCGGGAAAACCGGACCAAAATACTAATTAAGATGGTGAAAGCAGTCGATGGCGCCTTCCCAGCCCTCATCCACCCCTCATCCCCGCCCTCTGAGCTTTTGGTGCCTTTCTCGGGAGTCGCGCCCGCCCCCAGGAGAAAGAGCCTGTCCCCACCACACGGCAGGGCTCATGAACAAGAGCATACCTGGGAGACGATGCCGGTTTCCTTTCCAATCCTAGTTAGCCTTTATAACCGAACCACTCACTCAAAGCCGACATGTTTCTGAGAATTTGGACAAAGTCATATTTGGTTGAATTTTCATCATGCATACATTTCTTAAAAATTGGAGTTATTGTCTACAAGGCACATACTTTTGTGCCTTGTGCTACAAAGGCACATACTTTTTTCGTATTACCGTCCGGTGAAGTTGGTTCAGTACCATAAAATGCTACTCGTATTCTAATAATAGGTTAGTAATGTGTTAATAACAACTTGCAAACACTCCGCGGAAGACATTTGAATAGGATTTCTACTTCTATTTTTGTAAATTGAAGAGTTTCGCTTAAAATGATGCATGCACTATAAATTGATGGTGCTGTAACAAATTATGCTTTCTCGCATTGTAACCATGCGAAGGAAGTTCTGAAAACAGAGTTCAACGGAAATGAGATCTGCGACATTATTACCGTACTATTTCCGTGGAAAAACAAATTAAAAAATAAATTTAGAGCCGTATATGCATTTTTTATACGTTGCATTAAATTCAGGCCAAAATGTGCCAAAATAACTTGTTTAAAAAGTAATCAGTTATGACTTCATTTTAAAATGTAATATTAATAACATAATTTATTTAAGAAATATCGGTAAACAGTATTAAAATTTTACAATGTTAATTATTTGTTGCCTTTTTTAAGTATTCAAGTACTTTCAAATTGTTGTTGGAGTCCGTCAGATTCGTATATGTTTGGCAAACCAGCTGTGCCTGCTCGACTCGCTTCTGAGCTTTAGTCACGAGGCTGTGAATGTGTGTGTGTGTGTGTGTGTGTGTGTGTGTGTGTGTGTGTGTGTAGGGGGGACTTGCGTTGAGTCTTTTCTAGAAATGAGACAACGCACGCGTCCAGCGAGAGTAGTGATGGTAATTTTTACCAAAACATCGATACATCGATGTTTCGAAACATCGCTAAAAGGTTTTAGATGTCGATGAAAACATCGACGAGAAAACATGGGTGTTTAAAATATCCATGTTTTAATTATAGACTAATAAATATGCTATTTTTCTATCCATTTTTATTTCCAGTACGTAAAAGGGATATATTTTGTTGTTTGGTTACCAGCATGATAGTAGTATGTAAACATTGTTATCGAATGTAAAGAATAAATTAACAATAAAGAACATAGTATTTTACTATCGATTTCGTGTTTCACTGTCGATTCAGGCATTGACCGGCCTGGCGATAACACACATTAATAACACGAGCAGCTCCTAAACTTCCTCAGATTGTACAGGCGAAATGTGCAGCGTGATAAAGAGGATGACGCAAAACAACGATATTTCTGTGGATAGTTGCTCAGGGTGACCACATTCTGGAAAATACAGGGAAACAGGGAAAATACAGGGAATTTGAATCACAGGAAAAATTCAGGGAAAACACAGGGGAAAAAACTTTTACATTGAAAAAAAATTTTTTTCGTCAGATTGCAGCTACTGGTTGTACTAAATTAACATTAATTATGTATGCATGTGCATTAAATCAAAGAATCATCTTTAACTAATTATTTAAAGTTTGTTAAAAATGTTGTTCATTTAAAGTCATAAAATAACATACAATCATTAACATCGTCAACGTTGTTTAGTTGTTATATTTGAAAATTCGCGCTTAAACAACTATTGGTGGACTTTGAAGATTTCGGCCTAAGGCATCCTCATGTACTTGTGTGTCGTGCTTAAACTATAATTGGTGGACTTGTGTATTCGGCCTATGCTGTACTTATTCATTGGTTTGAGATGGTCAGGCTGTGAAGCTGCCATAAAAGACTAGCCGATTCGAATCCAAATGTTCGAATGTACGAACACCCTACAGGTAAATGAAATTTCTTGAGCTAAAATTAGTCAAATAACATTAACTTTTAGGTAACCTAAAACAATAGCTTTTAGATAACCTAAAACCGATATTTCAATCGTTAACATTTAAATTGTTAACGGTCAACAGAATTCAAACATTTTTTGAATTCAGTGTTTACCACTTATCATGGATGGAACGAAATTTAATCCAGAGTGGCTTCAACCACTCAAGTATCCGGATTTTCATCCTTGGTTACAACAAGTGCCCGCGAATGCGAAAAGTGCTTTTTGCAATGCGTGCCAAAAGAAGATTTCCCTGAGCAACATGGGCAAGAGGGCTGTCACTAGCCACATGTCCGGACAAAACGAGGATTGCTGCAGCGAAGCATTCAGTTAACATTTCAGCATTTCTGAATCCATCTCGGGAACAGGTGATTCATTTATATATATATATTATATATATATATATATATATATATATATATATATATATATATATATATATATAATGTTGTCATTTTGTTTGTGCAGTTGTTTACACCGTACATTACATTACTGCTGAATAATTAATTTCTTTCCAAAGTAATTAATACTTTAAAGTTTGCTTAAAGTTTAAACAATGTTAGCATTGAAAACAGAGCATTATCACTATTAAACTGCGGATTATATGCTAATGCATTGATTTTGTTTACGAATATGTTTTTATGAGAGTTTTAAGGAAATAAGTTTCATAGAATTTTAAGTCGATTCGTGCATATTTGCATATTGTATTTTTATTTGTAAATCTTTGTATATTTTTGGAATATGATTAGAAAATATTTTTTACATATTTTAGACCTTTTGGAATATGCTAAGAACATGATTTGTTACTTTGATTGACGTGTAGAATGTGTCGCATATTTTTTGCATATTTTTATATACTGTTATAGATCAATTCAAGAAAATAAACATGTTTTTCAAACGATTTAACACATTTTTAATGAATAGTAAAAGAGTTGCATATAATCCGCACTCTAGTCATTATTATAGTAATTGTGAAATTCCACCGATTTGACAGTTTTTTTGTCCTTACGAGCTTCGGAGTTTAAGTATTAACTTAATTCTAAAACGAAACTATTATTTTCAGGTAGCAAGTCGATCCGTATCTACTCTAGAACCAGACTTAGGTGTCAGTTCTGCGTCTCTGCCTGCTGCGACCGCCTCTACGTCTAAGGTCGCTACCTCCCAACTAGAATTCCGTCCTGAAACCGACGTTAGACAAGCTAAACTGCTTTGGGTCATCCACGTAATCAGCACGAAAGCAAGTTTCCGAGCTCAATAGGGAATCTGCAAAATGTTCAAGAAGATGTTTAGAGACAGCCGCATAGCATCGGAAATGCAACTGAGTCGGACGAAAACGGCATACCTTGCTAGTTTCGGTCTCGCTCCGTATTTCCACCACAAGCTCACCGACAACATAAGATCTGCGAAGCACCTAGTTGTATGTTTCGACGAGTCCTTCAACAGGATTACAAAGCAGCAGAAGATGGACCTGGCCGTTCGTTTTTGGAACGAGAAGAACGAAGTGTCAACTCGGTATTGGAACTCATCGTTTTTAGGACATTCTGCGGCATCGCACTTGTTGCGGGGCTTCAAGGAGGGTCTTGGAGATGAAATCAACCAGCAGAAAATCACACAGGTGTCCATGGACGGGCCACACGTGAACTGGGCATTCCTGGATCTGCTCAAAAAGGACATGTCGACGTGTGAAGAAGATCCCAAAATAATTGACACAGGGTCATGCGGCTTGCATGTAGTTCACGGCGCCTTCCAGACGGCGTTCAGGAAAACTGGTTGGGAGATCGACGTTTTTTTGAAATCCATTCACAACGTGTTTAAAGAATCCCCTGCACGCCGCGCTGACTTCGTTTTCATAACGAAGTCTACAGAATTTCCTTTGAAGTTCTGCAACTGCCGTTGGCTCGAAAACGTATCCGACTCAACTGCGAGAGAGTAATCAAGATTTTGCCTCATCTGAAGTTGTACTTTACGAGCAAGAACGTGAAGTTACAAGACACATACTCCGTGAAGAAGTCAGCAGAGATTCTTCAGGACCACCTGTTGCTCGCCAAGCTGAACTTTTTCCTGACGATGGCTTGTGCTTTTGAGCCGTTCCTGAAGGAGTTCCAGACGCCGAAGCCGATGTTCCCGTTCCTGCACTCGGCTCTAGAGGACCTAACTCGGGGGCTACTGGAACGGTTCATAAAACCCAGCGTGCTGGAGGACGCCAATACTGCGTACAAGTTGCTGAACATCGACACCAAAAACTTTGACAACGCCGTGAAACTTCGACAAGTGAAGATTGGTCCAGCTGCCAAACATTCGCTGGAAGAAGCTCGTGTAAAGGAGGTGGACATGGACAAGTATAGACTGGAGGCAAAGAACTGCCTGGTGCAAATGGTTGGAAAACTGGTCGAGAAAAGCCCCTTGAAATATAAGTTCGTGAAGGCCGCTACTTGTCTTGATCCCAAAAAGATAGCTGCCAAGGCTGAAAGGTGCAAAACTGACTTCGAGACCTGCGTTGGGATGCTGCTAACTAGCCATCATGTTACGAGCCTTCAGACTGATCGAGCAATCATTCAATTTAGCCGCTTTGTCTCGTCCGTCGACAAGGCTGAGCTGAAACGGTACGATCGACTCGCATGTCAGCTGGACCATTTTTATGCGAAACAACTGAATAGCTTGGCGGAATATAAAGATGTGTGGCAGGTTTTCAAGATCATCTTGATATTTTCGCACGGTAACGCCTTCGTAGAAGGGGGATTTTCGATCAACAAGGACATGTTGGTGGAGAACTTGCACGAGGAAACTTTAATAGCGTCGAGGAGAGCTTGGGATGAGATTCAAGATGCAGGTGGCGAGCATGCCATAGTCGTCGATTAAGACATGCTTCGCTGTGCTCGTGGGGCCAGAGCTTAGAAGGATAATGCTACTGAACAGCGAAAGCGACGGGAAACGGAGTTGAAGCAGTTGAGTCGGTACGAGAGAGAGCAGAAGAAGAGGAAGGCTGAGGAGTTGATGGCGTTAACCAAAGAGAAGGAGGAATTGCGCATCAAGCAAAGTCGTCTGGACCTGCAAATTAAGAAACTGAAGAAGAAATAACTGTACATAGAAAGATGTGCTATGATTGTTAAATGTGATAGACGAAAAATGTAGTTTTATTTTGCTAAGATTGTCAAATGTGATGCTAGATTGTTACTATTTCGTACTTATATGACGTTCTGCAATAAAATACAATGATTTATAAGGAAGTATTGTAAAACGCTGGTTATTTCCTTGAATTATAATATGAAAATAATAATAATGGGAATAATTGTTATGAAAATTAACACAGGGAAAAATTCTAGAACTCAGGGAAAACTCAGGGAAAATACAGGGAAAATAGATTTGGGTAACTTGTGGTCACCCTGTTGCTACTCTACAACGTGCTTAATTAATGCCCTTTATATAAAAAATTAAAAACATCGATGTTGTTGCAACAAAATATCAATGAAAAGAAAACATCGAAAGCAAAATATCGATGTTAATAAATCGATGTTTCTGGGGGAAATCATCGATGATTTTTGCCATCCCTTGTAGTGAGTACGCAATTTACGTTTTTTACAAGCTGCAGCTTGTGCTACGAATATAATTTCTGCTCTTAGAACTCTCATCAGCAAGATTTCACTGCGCAGAGACTTTTCTGGCATACGTACTTACCACAAACAACGTTCACAGACCAATTAACAGTTCTTTTTTTATTTTTTTTATTCAACAATATTCTGATAGAGCGTACATAGCCACTTGACAGATGTGTTTGATTATACAATGTATACAATAAAATACGGACAATATAAGAAGGTTAACGCCACTGGGCTCCTCAACGGGAAATCAGGTTGGGGTTCTTGGGAGTTATTGCGGTGGTTTGTGAAATGGGTGAGACAACGGTGCTTATGATGTGGAGAAATCGTTGGAGTTACGGAGACGGAATTTATCTTTGGGTAATGTGAACGGGATGCGATTTAGATTATGGTGAGTGGTTTTTCCTAGTGAGAAAATCGGTTGGAAGAGGAAGTTATGAAGTTTGTTGTAGAATCTTTCGGAGAGGCGGAAGATGTGCTGGGCGACTGTAGGGAATTTTAAATCATTGTGAATTTGAATATTAGATATGTACCATGGGGCATGGAAGGCAGTGCGGAGGACTTTATTTTGTAGGATTTGGATGTACTTTGTTGTTGAGGGGGCGGCACATCTCCATATCGGTGCAGCGTACGTGATTGCAGGACAGACCAGCAATTTATGTAAGTGAATGGTGGTTTTTAGGTTAAGGGATGACTTTCTATTAATAAGACGATCAAATTTGCGAAGGGAGGAATAAGCTAGATTTATGCGTGAACATATATGAGCTTTTCAGGCTAGAACTAACCTTTCTAACTTACACTCAAACTTACGGTTGATTGTGCAAATTACGTGCCAAATTACTCATGACTGAACCCTTAATGAAACCTTTACTTCAGTTTCCTTTAATTTCCCATTTCGCAACAATGAAACTCTCCAAAAAAATCTTTACTAGTTAATATATGATATTTTCTACCAGAATTCAAATTCCTGTTTCATCAAAACGCAATTCATTGTACACTGAAACCGACGTTACATGTGTATCTGAATTATCCTGCATATTTTACAAGCAAGTAACCTACAGACATGGATATAATTCCAGTAATATTGATTGGTTAAAAATACAATGTGTGTGGTTGCAAAATATAATATGTTGTACAAAAAATAAGTAAAACTGTCGAAGATTGTATCCATTCTCCGCAAGGAAAGAAGCAGTAGCAACGCAGATTCCGATTCCTAATATCCCGAAAGCTTCTTTGAGATACTTTCATCCTACTGGATCTACCGGTTCACTAGAAAATGTTGGGGTTAAATACTCACAGAAACGCATTTTCCCTCGAAACATACAATTAACTTTACAAGTAATTTGTTGGATTTGCTTCTCAATCCCGCTTCTATCAGATGTTGTATGCCCCTGTTAACTTTTTAAGCATGGATCAAATTCTTTCTAATCACAAAAAAATTAAACGCGGGTTCAATAAGCTCGGCGGATTCCGTCTCAAAGACCAATGAAACTTCCTTTCATATACATCTCTTGCAAGACCTCACGTTCATTTTGCCAATAAAACAGCTTGTTTGTCAGTATCTAAGAACTGTTTAGGTGATTCCAGTTGTTAATGTATCAATGTCCCGTTTACACTCGTTTGAGTTTCACTTAGTTCTTTCAAAGACTCATATACACAGCCTTTCACGTATAATGCGACCACATTTAAAATGGACGTGTTAAGTTGTTTCAAAGTGTTGATCTTTGGACGCCCAGGAGTCCGTATAGATCCAGTGAGATCTCCACCGATGAAGTTCTACAGAAAGAAACTAAGAGCACTCATCAACACTATAAGTCTGCGCAAATTGTCGTCAAATTCACCTGTTATTAGGCTCTATATGACTTCGAGCACAGAGAGAAATATATTCAGTTAATACCCAATACTAGCTGCAAGAATAAACGTTACAACGCTGGGAACTGTCGACATCCAAATGGAAACGGGTATATTTAAAAAAGTGCTTTGTTGAACTGGAAGAGACTTGTATGTTAGATACTACATAGTAGTATTAGAAGAAACAAATGCGCCAATATAAGTGGGATCAATGTGAATGTCTATTTCATCTTCTGACTGTTTCCTAATTCCTTTGCCATCCCATCCATAGGTAACAGTCTTACATTTTAGACGCAATCAACATATTGCAGTCTTAAGAATAAGTAAATCATAAGGAGTATAACTAGGGGTCCTTTCCCTCACGTTATAGCAGTGGCCACTAAGGGAAAAAAACGTAAAACCTGTATGTCACAGTGTTCTCATCTTCGGGTTGAAATTTAATTCTTATCTTCGAATTGTTATTAGACAAATTTAATAAAGCTTCATTGGCATCAACCATTTCTTTTTTCAATAATTGAATGATACCTCGACTTGATGGTATTGTTTTCATCGGACAGAAAATTATTATATTTAAAATAACTTGTAATAAAACGTTTCTCATCTTTATCATTAATAGAAATTATTGTAACAATGTTTTGGCAAAATACAGAAAATCAGTATTGTAACTATATTATATATTGTAATATTATAAAATATGTACGCTGTATTAATTGTACATTAGATAAATAGATAAATAAATTTATTAAAGTTCGCTTTGAGCTAATGCTCGGTGGCAAACATTATTACAACTAAATATACAATTACAAAACTAATACGAATATTTACAAATATAATTACAATTTGAATTAGAGATTATTTTGAGTTATCTGTAAGTCGATTTATAGCTTTTCTAACACTTCACTCCACTTCACTTACTTCATTTCACTGACCTGCACTACACTGCACTCCCCTCCCTTCCCATTATCTTATTACATAATTTGTTTCGTCGGTAATATGCTTTAAGAGAAAGCAGAGAGGAAAGATAACTAGTATCCCTCCTACTGCAAAATCTTATCTGCTATAAACCAAAATGGATAACATTTGTAAGATATGTTGACTTCGGTTGCCAAAGTGATTATGGAAAATAATCTAGCTCTTTTCCATTTTGTATCAACACAGAAAACCACGAAATTGTGATAACGAAAATGTGATAAATATAGAAAAAAATATTTTAAGCGGAAAACACGTGCACCGGTACGCATCTTGCATTCAAGTCTCGGTTTTAAAATAAACATAATATTTATCATACAAAAAGTAAATTTAATGTAATGTTTATAGAAAAAAGTATTTTTACAGAAGAGCACATAACACTGCACTTCCTAATTTCACTTATTTCTCGCGGCGCACTATATTTTTGTCGGACGAGGACATCACAAAAAAGGAAACGTCGCAGCCATTTACAAGTTAGCCAACTGCAAACGAACTAATTCAGGAAGAGAGTGTGATGGGTTCTAGGGCACAACGACCACAGAACCTTCAGTTATGTCGCCAGCACTAGCTGTCTCTTTGGCTCATTCTTAGAAAAATCGTTCTATACACAATGCGCCTGGTATTGTAAAGGTGTTACTGATGTGTGAGACAGAAACTCAATTTCTGAGATCGAAATGTTTGCAGCTTTGTGAACTTTATTTTTATTTGGGAATTATAATATATTCCTATTGTGTGACAATACTGTGGTTGTTTATAACCTCAGAAGACATGTATGCCATTCACATAACATTTATATCTGTACTCTAGCTCACCTTGTGTATAACTTTTGGCAATTTACTTTTAACTTTGTATGTTCAATTGATAATAAAGCTGACGCCTCATCGCGGAGTGCCTCCGGCGGATCGTTGGGCCCGTGGTTAATGAGGCGGCCTGCTTGGGCTTTTTAAGGGCAAACAAATCCTTCGTACGCCTTACTTCGGAGAAGTAAAGCCGACTGTTTCATGCAGTAAATCTACAGCATGGGACTAGCACTGTGGCTTCGGTGGTATAAAAGTCGGCATATCGTGCTGTTGCCCCCAAATTTGCGGGTTTAACCCGTTCGTATTAATACATTTTAAGGGCAAAAAATCCTTCATTGGAAAAAGCCGGCTGTCCAATGTGGTAGATTTACTGCATTTAAGAAAAAACGTCTGAGGGGAAGATAGGCTGTTTCCCATATTGTAATCTTACTGCATGTGAAAGGTCCTAAAGCTAAAAGCAGCTTCTGAGGGAACGTATAGCCGGCTGTTCGATGTTGCAGACTTACTGCATGCAAAAGATCCTCGAGCCTAAAATGAGCTTCTCAGCCAAATTTTCTGAGCCAGTTTCGTTGCCCGGGTAATACCTACGTTCTTTCTCCACTAGAGGTGATAGGAGGGTAGTGAAATTTGCGTGGTCAGACGGAAGAGGGGGCCCGATGGCCCGAGGCCTGCAACGTAAAATAAGGCCTGATCTGAAAGGAACAATTCTATTAATGATAATTTCAGCTATAATTGTTCATTGAAGAAACGATGTTAGAAGTGCATTGCTCCTGGTTTCACATCACTATTATTTTTCTCTTTGAATATGTTACGGTCTTCATTCTTTGGTTTTTGATTAATGATTTCAGTGTAAAAATTGTATTTCTTTGTAGAAATGTATTCCGGTTATTAACTTAAAAGAACAAAATTCACGTAAATATCTGAAACAGTTTATTTTCATACATTTAATGTTTTAAACTAATTCTAAAATTATATATTTAGAAGTCCAACACTAAGAGCTACTGCGACTACTCATGTCAAACATTGCCCTGACAATGTGTTAAATTAAAATGATCAATATGCATTTTTACACTTTCTTACATCGGTGTTATATCCTTTAGATATCTTTTCCAATAACTCCAGAAATATTAATGAAATTGAAACTAGTGTGTTAAAATATATTTTAACAAAATACAGTGCAGTGCACTTGTAACTAATGTAATTCTACACGAAATAACACTAATGTAATGCTGCGCGAAAAATCTGCGAATTTTTGGGAGAAAAATACTTATTACCGGGCCCTGGCAACAAAAACTTGTCCAGTTGCTAAATTTAGAAAAAAAATCTCTAACTCATGGTATATCCATAATTCATGTTTTGTGGGTCCATGATACAAAAAATCAAATAACGGCAAAACTCCTGTCTGTCTGTGTCTTACCGTCTGTGAACATTGCTGCCGGCTAAATTGTTCAGCAGATATTCTCCAAAATTGGCAATACTTAATCGATATGGCTGATGTCGCGGCCCCTTGAATTTGAACGCGATATTTTAATTTTGGGTGTACTGTACATGAAGCTCACAGAAGAAGTTTTGTCCCTCAATGAATTCTGTTCCTTAAAGATAGATTTTGAAATAAAGTCATGTACATTTTTTCGAAAATTTGAGTCCTTTTTGAGTAATTTTGCGTGAAAATATGGGCGTGAAAGTACTCTAATGATCCATAATCCCTCGGAACAGTTTTGGGTTTATAGTGTATTAACTTGGCAGGAAAATATCAAGATTTAGAATTGAGAAGACACAAAACGGCGACATCACGCATAAATATTTTTATTAAATGTAACAAATGCCTGATGGAAAATGGATTTAGATATTAACACTCAATTGTACATAATTTTCGAAACTAGTAGAAGGTGGAAACACGAAAATCGAGTCAGAGGTTCAGGAGATTGTGACAGAATTGGAATTGTATTTTATGTGGATAAACTAGAATACGAGAACAATTGTTACGATTGCAAAGCTTAAGGCAAAAGAGTAATTTTTTTAAATATCAAGAAAACGCGTGAAGGCATCAAGATGAGACTTTCGGAAATGATTGGGCAAAATTTATGGAAAATTATGGGAACACGCGCAGTTTCGAGGAGTACCGAGGAAGCGCGTCAAAATTAATAATGAATGATTGAAATAAACACGGAACAAATGACACATCGCGCTGACGTCACAGTTTACGTCACGATGCAAGAGAATAGAAATTAATAGAATTTAATGAAATGAGACTAAAGAAGAAAGGGGAAATGAAGCGATGATGAAGTATAATAACGCTGACGAGCACGAATTGAAGAAAAGTTTTATAATGTCATTTGTGGCTACGGGCGAGCGATCGGCGGATCTTCGCCAGAAGTAAATAAAAGATCCGGTCAACAATGGGCATCAAAAGATGAGTAGAAGCGCTGGGGCTTGGATGTGCAGTGTGTGGTCGGTTGCAGGTGAAGTTCGCGTAATGAATTTTTTAAAATAGAATTGTGCAACGAGCACATAACATTTTATCAACCGGACAAAGAAGTGATTTATCATTCATTTCGTGTGTCTTGGACGGTAGCTGGCGATCCAATCGCGATATTCTTTGCGTAACTAATAACGTTCATTCGTCGCGGAAGTTGACGAAATAAGGCTAAATAATTTCCGCTAAGCGATTGGTGGAATTTCTAGGCAGTGCAACGCGGTGGAAAGGTGCGATTTCATAAAAACTGGGAGAAGCCGCGCTATGTGTGGTGGTAGCCAATGGACGGTGGTGTACGCCGCGTGTCGCAGCATCAAGTCGGTGAAAGGGATGTGACACATAAATGTTAATTTGTTTGTTTGTTTCGTTTGTTTTGAAACAAAAACAAAAAAATCGATGAAGAGCATTTGTCGAAGATCAATTTCTGTACTAGCATAAGTAATTCAATAATTGATTTCGACAGAATGCCCATTTGGTATGAATGAGTTGTTTTTTTATATGTTGTAACTTTATCAGAATGAATGAGTAGTATTTTTCTTGTTTTGGTGTCATATTTGTTTGCCTAAGTTATTGCATTGTTCATTTGCCATGGGGTGTTTTTTGCGTTTGTTGCTAGAGGGAAAACACCGTTTGTGTGCATAATGTTTGGGATTAACGAAAAATAGGAATTACTAAAAAAGGGATGTAATAAATGATGATGAACATCTTCAGGTTCGTCAGTAAACCTGCAAAATGTGTTATGTTTTAAGTAGCTAGATGGCGACCTACGCCCGCGTGCCTAAGTACTTTGCTTCAAGCCCTGTATAGGGCAATCACGGCCTCAGGCCGATCAAAGGAAGAAAAGAAAAGTAGGAAGCTTTGTAAATTTAGCTAGCGGACGGGTATGAATAAAAGTTGAAGCCGGATTAAAAGGAACACGTGAGTTAAAAAATACGACGCGTCTATGTGTATTCGAAAGTTTGTTAGATAGGCAGCCCAAGTCGAGTATAGGAAGAAGAGTAAATAGGAGATAGTAGTGGTAGTAGAAGAGCGATATCGTTACAGTTGGCGCCACCAGGTGGGCCAATAAAGGAGTGTCATAATATTAAAATATTAGTAGATAAGTAGTAGGATTCGCGATCAATTACAGTACACTTGTATAACATACGAGATTTAAATAACATATTACTCCAAAAGAACAATATTTTAAGTTATATTTAATTTTAACCAATTTATTTTACAAAAAATGTGGGATTGCCCTACTTTGTTGCTGAGTTATTCAATTGCCTGTGAGCCATTGTGCGGTACAGATACAAATGGCAACACAGCAAATTGGGCTACGTGTCCTTCGGAGCGTTGGTTTTAGCGTTGCGTCTGGGAAGCAGATCTCCCTAGAAATGTCCCAGAGGACGCCGTAAGCGTGAAGCGTCGGGAAAGCCTGCAAGATGTGCTGAGACCTTGAAAAGCGATAGGCGCAGCGTTGTCATCTGTCCTCCTTTGGGAGCACATGTCCTCCTTTTTTGACAATATCGTCCATCCTTTTTTAAAATTTTCATGGAGTGTCCTGCTTTTAGTTATGTTGAATTGAAAATCATACTGGCATAATTGTAAAGTAATTAAAGGAACTTCATTTGTCGCGGCCTTGAGAAGCGATAGGCGCAGGGTTGCCATCTGTCGTTCTTTTGGAAAGCATACCCCCTTTTAAAAATGTATTCCTTTATTTTGTAAAAAGTTTACATGGAATGTCCTACTTTTAGGTAGGTTAATTTGAAAATCATACTGGCATAATTTTAAAGAAATTAAATTAATTACAGGGACTTTATGTCTTGAATATGTACAATTTTACTCAAATAAATGGCCCCCAAAATAGAACATTACGCTTATTGTGATGTAAAACTTATTTATGCCTATTGTTTGGTGGATAACGAAGGTGAATGCGGGGTCGAATTTATTTAGTCGGAAGCTTTCATTTTTAATGACAAAGTCTAATGTGCCTTACAAAGACTATAATGGTTTGGAATTCTTGAGTACATTGTTTATACATCGTGGACTATAAGAAATGTAAAATTCTCCTTTTTGTTGAAATGTCCTTATTTTGTAAAATGTCCTCCGCTGGGGAAAAAATACTAATAACCTTGGTTAGGAGGATGTGAAAACGATATGAACACGACAGTTGCTAATGTTATGCGGGGGGAGAAAGTGATACTGAAGAGTAGTGTTGGCGAGTTCTAGCAATTCAAAATTGTTAAATTTCAATGCAGAAGTGTTTCTTACCTTTTTACTTCACAGCAATCCCTCGACATCTGCGAATTCGCTATTCGACTTTCGAACCTTCACGATAAAGAAATCCTACCGATATTAACATTCGTGATTTCAACCTTTAATAATAATAATAATAATAATAATAATAATAACATTAATAATAATAATAATAATAATAATAATAATAATAATAATAATAATAATAACAATAACAATAATATATTTACTGCTTTGGGAAAGATCCCGGTTGCAGCTCTCCGTAAGTACATTTAAGAACACATTTAAGTTTAGTCAAGTTTACATTAACATCAAGTTTACATTTAAAAAAAACATTTGAAACACATTTTTTTGTACAAATTATGACTAATACTAAATGAATACAAAATTAAAGTCTTAGCTACAAGGAGTACAAAATTAGCTCTAGTCTAACATATTTTCCATTATTAATATTAGTAACGTATGTTTTTTTTAAATTAATTTTTACATATTCCCACACTCTGAAGTAAAGACTCTAGTTGATATGCATGTAATTCGTTCCACATATTATTGTCCGGTTAACGAAAAAAAATTTGCCAATATCAGTTTTTTGCCATCTCTCCATAATTTTGCAATTGTGGTCCCGACGACTAGTGATTAATTATTTTAAGTGTTGCTTCTGAATATCCTTTCAAGCTGATTCGCCTTCGTAAGCTCTGAAAAAAGCACAGAGTCTAAGTCTTTACCGACTTTTCTGCAAGCATTCTCTCATAGAATTATTTGAATTCATTCTTCCTCCCAATACAAAGTTTTCAGCGACTTTTTAAATCTTATTTAAAGTATCTACTTGTCCTACCCGATAAGGATTCCAAGAAACTAAGCCGTATTCAAGAATAGGTCGAATTAGCGATGTGTACGCACGTTTACGCGATTCAGCACTCCCTTTTTTAAGAATCCTCATCACGAAATGTAGAGCTTTCAAGACGTTTCTGGCCACATAGTTGATTTTTCGACCCATTTCTATATGTTCGTTAATATTAATTCCTAATTGTTTGATATTGCTAACCCTGGGGATCAACTCTTCTTTCAAAGAATACGAGATATTTTCTGCTTTTTTATTATTAGAGAATCTCATAGTTTTGTATTTATTTGTATTAATTTCCATTTCGTTCTCTGTGGTCCAGATTTCTATTTTGTTTACTGTAGACTGTTTGACTTTCGCACGAGTATCATTTTCCCTAGTCCGTGTTACCCTTCGAAAAGCCAACGTGCCTCAAGCCATTCGTGTTTTAAGTATTCTGCAATATGATTCTCAATTTGTTTGCAGACAGCCAATGATAAACTAATTGGCCGGTAGTTTTCGACCTTTTAGCGACTTCTTGCTTTTAATATAGAAACAACAATTGCGCTTTTACAGTCGTCGGGAATAGATGTATTAATTAGCGTCTTTTGAAAAATTCGCAAAGATATAAAATCATGGCTTCACCCCCTAATTTTAAGAAATCTCCAGAAATGCCATCAGGTCCCACTGATTTACGTTTACCTAGTTGGTTTAGTCTGTTTCCAATATCCTTTGCGTTAATTTCTGTAGTGGGTCCTCCAAAGAGCGCGAATGCATCTTCTTGTGGTACTACATTTTTACTTTCTCCCACATAAGCCGGATGTGCCCGCAATGTATCTCTCAGATATAGCTAAACCTTTTTGTAAATGCGAATGATCGGATGGTTCATTTATTGAAAGACGTATTTTATATGTCCCCCAATGCGTTCGTTAATAAATTCTACACTGTAGAAAATTTGTGTGAATACGTGTGACGAGAAAGATAAAACTTGGATATGTAGACGCAAAATTCATTAAACTTTTTTTGTTATTTAATAATATTAAATAAAATTTTCACAAACGATTTTTGCATGTTTTAAACAAACTTAAATATTACATTTTCACAAAAGTATTCAGAAAGTTTTTGTCTTTCTTCCATTTTGCAAGATTTGCATCTTTTCATTTCCCTAGTACGTCTCCTGCACGTCATTTTCTTCGGAAAAAAATTGTGACAGTCGATCCTAGATAAGACATTATGATATTTTCTGAATAGACACTTGTCATAGATACGGCTGAAAACAATGTCACGATACTACCGCTTCGGTCAGGACCTCACAATTTACCGCCGCTAGTGCATGCGAAATATCTGACAGATACTGTGCAGCGAAGTGATCTAATTTCAACATGCTCATGGGAAATGAATCAGCGAAAGAATAAGAATAGAGGACGAGGCGTTCTGAGAAAAGTAGAATGAAGGAAATATCAGACGACTAATCCAATAACTCAGGAGCATAGAATTGCCATGGCTTGGATCTCACAGATTTATTACGAGCACACTCAGAATAAGAAGGAACTTCTAAAGAGGAGAAAGTCGGCCCGGTGGCCGAGATCGCTAAGGCAGTAGTGTCGTAGTGATCTCGGACCGAAGGGTCGCGGGTTTGAATCCCGCCTCGGGCATGGATGTTTGAGTGTGTTTGTGTTATCTATACGTATACTACAGGTTCCCCTATAGTTTAATTGAAAGAAAAGCAAATAACTTCCTTTAGGAGGTTGAAAAGCTTAAAAAAGAAGAGAAATTTACCTAATGTTGCGCGAATTTACGGCAGAAAAATTTAATACAAGGGCCTGGTTACGAAAAATGTGTAAAACCAGTTGCTTAATTTAGAAAACGCATCCTCTAACACGCGGTGTAGCCATAATTCATGTTTAATGGGTCATGATATGGAAAAATCGATTGACGGCAAAACATATCTGTGAACAACGTTAACGGTGAAACTCTTCAGCTGATTTTCTCCAAAATTGATATTTGCTCTTCGATATGACTGGTTTCGCGTTCCGTTGAAATTGTAACAAATATGATAATTTTGAAGCGTACTTTCCATGAAGCCTCTGAGACATTTCCTTAATTTAAAAAAATGTTTCCCATCAATTTTGATTAATTTTGTTGTTGGATAGTCTGAAGGAGGTTTAAGTGAATGGCGTAGGTCTCTTTTTGGTTGAAAAATCTGATTTTTCGAAAATTGAAAAAATTAAAAAAATGTTCGGCCGCTTCCTACAACTTTAATTTTGAAGGTTACGATCTATTGGTGGTTGGTTTCGTAATTAAGTTACATAATTTACAAGGAAGTAATACAATCACACGATTCAAGAAATATTGAGTGGTTACAGATGGAATATATATAATTGCCCGAAATAGAAAAGAGGAAAACCGTCGAAAAATGTAGCCATTCTCCACAAGGAAAGAAACAGTAGCAACGGAGATACCTATTCCCAATATCCCGAAAGCTTCTTTGAGTGACTTCAACCCTACAGGATCTACTGGTTCGTGTGAAGCCTTAGGATTGAAATCGCCACAGACACGTGAACTTCCTCGAAAAATATTGTTACAAAATATTTGTCTGATTTTCTTTCTCAACCCCGCTTCTATCAGATGTTGCAGGCCTCTGTTAACTTTCTGAGCATGAACCCAATTCTTTCTAATAACAAACGACACATAACGTGGACTTAGTAGACATGGAGAAATTCGTTTGAAATTCCGACCAACCTGTCTTTCCAAGAGTTCTTTTGAAATGCCTCCCAGGCTTTCCACAAACATAAGTGCTTGTTGGTCTGTACCCAAGTAAGGTTCAAGTGGTACTTCCAATTTATCTATCAATGACCTGTGTATACCCGTTTGTAGTTCTTCTGGCAAAAACTCAAATGCATCGAATATTCCCAATGATGGAACAATACTTGAAATGGTCGCATTCAGTTCTTCTAGAGTGCTTATCTCCTTCTCTCGTCCAGGAGCAAGAATAGATCCAGTGAGATCTCCACCGATGAAGTTCCAAAGAAAGAAACTTAGAACACTTATCCACACCATGAGGCGACGCAATTTGTCGTCATATCCTCCTGTTATGAGGCTCTCTATTACTTCGAGCACTGACAGAAAGATATCCTTTCCATAACCGATAGTAGCTGCAAGAATAAATGTCACAACGCAAGCAGCTGTGCACAACCAAATGGGAAGAGGCACATTTAAAAAAATACTTTGTTCAACCGGAAAAGGTTTAGGTACCATGAAACACAAGTCGTCCTTCTCATGAGAATATAACAGACTCAAGTTAGAAGAAATAAAAGCGCCAACGTATGTGGGTACCATATGAATGTCTACTTCACCATTTAATAGTTTCCCAATGTGTTCGCTTCCCCATCCATAGGTAACTGTCTTACATTTCAGATGCAATCGATACATTACCATCTTCAGAATGTATTGGTCGTAAGGAGCATTACTTGCGATCTTTTCTTTGCCAGTACACCAATGACCACTTAAAAGAAAGTCGTAAAAACCGTATGTCACAGTATTCTGATGTTTCACTTGTAATTTAATACTTGTCGTGGAATTATTATTCGACAAATTAAACAAGGATCTACTGGTATCCAAATTCTCCTTTTTTAAATGTTGAATTATGTCTAGTCGTGACGAAATTGTTATCAATGGACGGAAAATTATTAGATATAGTAAGAAAGATATTAGTAAGTTTTTCATCTTTCTCACAAATAGAAACTAAATTTAACCAGTTATAACCAAATACATACAAAATGTGTCGCTATCGTAACTTTAAAAATGTATTTTGAACAGCAGATTTCTTTTTTTTCATCACCTTCTTGTAAACTTTTCTTTGTTAACACTCTTTCCGATTTCATAAATAGGAAAAAATATAGGACTCCTGCGCCAGCGAAATCTTCTTCTCGAATAAACTTAAATGTTAATATCTTTCGAAACACTTGGAATTACTTTCAACTTTGTTTGCAATTTTAATTTTAGTAGGTATCGTCCACGATAGAAAGTACAGGTATTTTTTAATATGTGTTTGACTTATAGGCGAAAGAAACATAATTCCGTAATTGTTGATCAGACGAACTTGTCGATTCCTCCCAACAACCTGAAAAACAAATCAATAATTGTAAAGACATACGAAAGAACTTCGGTATTTAACGGAAAATGTGATAGTTTAATATTTATTCGATTTATTCTTAGATCTACTGATAAAAAAATACTAGGGCAGTTTCCAGAAAAGGATACTACATTCTTTATTAATACTATGAGCCATACTCTTCTAGCAAACTATTTTACAAATTATGTATACCCGAATAAATTAATAAAAATTAGCCATCTCTGGTCATATGAGAAAGTACTTTGGGTTTGTTAGGTTGACATGATCTTGGAAAGAAAAGGACAAAGAAGAGGAAGGGAATAGCGCACGCGGTCCGTTAGCCGTTTGTTAGGGTTCTTTTGCGGCATTTGCCTGGTGTTGATTGGAGAAACCAGGGAACACTACCGATCAGAGCAGCCGGACTCTAGAATTCTTCTCCAGACAGCGACTGAATTCGACCTAGCCGACAAGCTAATGTCGGAAATCTTGTCACCGTCCGGAATGAAACCTAGAACCTCCCTATCAGAGGGACTGTAATGAAGAGTTGGCCATGTTTTGTCCCGTGCTTACAACACACTTAATGTCATGTAGCGCAGAGAAATAATCAAAGTAGTGAGCGCCATTTATAATTTCAATTCATAGAAATCTTCTGATAACTACTTCATATGGTACGCAGGACGCACAAGGTTTAGAAAATAAGTTATATTTTATATTAATTCCTCTGGGGATATTAATAAATAATTCATAATAAATAAAATAGTTTGTTTCCGTAGAAATTGATTGCATGAATTGCTAGTTAGTTATATGCAATGCTGTTTCTATAAATGAATAAGCCCCTGCGCTGTGAAGAACAGCGCAAAGCAGCTTCCGAGTCGAGATTGACGCAAGGTGAATGTGCGGACACGGGCACAACTCCAAAAGAGAGGCCATGTTTTTAAATACTGTGCGCTTACCAGGGCGGATTAACCCTAGTCTTTAAATACTTTGCCCTTTACCAGGGGGGATTAACCCTAGGGTGTGCCCCTGGGCTTTAGCCCCTGTCCTCACCCCCCGCAGACGCACAAGTAGGCCTTTGGGTTGGTAGCTGGGTCCCGCCAGAACGCGGATAACCGTCACGGTAAACTCCCCATTCGATGCCTTTGTCGGGCCACCCTGCAAACTCAGAGCTCCTTGCTATCCATGCTCCTTGCTACCGGAGACAAAACAATGAGCTTCTCACATGCGCCGGGAACAAATTCCCTCCTCTTTGCCCAGAGTATCGGGCCACTGCTACGACAAATCCCAGAGATCAACTGCGGGCCACCTGGACTAAGGGTCAGGTGGCTCGGAGCCCGCATCCCGTCTCCCTACGTCTTACCGCCAGCTATCGACGTGGGTAACGCCGGAACCTAAGCAACCTGACTGGTGGTATCTAGTTTCCCACCGGACTATAAAGTGTGATATGGAGTACTCGGAAAAACATCCTTCACCCGATCCTGGTCAAAGTTCGACGCGCCAGAGGACCAACTGGTAAGTAGCCGGGCGGACCCGACTGCCAGGAGCATGGCCTTCTCGCGGTCTGCAGCTTCAAGCTAACGACGTGAGCGGCGCCGCGAAACTCAGGGTCCGAGTGGTCGTCTACGCCACTCCACCAGAGACCACGAAGACCTACGCCATCAGGCCGAGGTGACGCGCCCATTATCCAAGGTAAACGGACACCTATTTCACTAACGGGACCGAGAAGCCCGACGTAGATCTAGAGATCGCAGATTACGAACTGGTAGTGCTCGAGAGAAAGTCGTAAATTATTTAAATAATTGAATTTTTTGTGCCCAGCCTTCCTTGCTCGGGCGGGCCTTAGAAGCGCGAGTACTCCGTCATTTTGTGTGATGGACTGTTATACGTTCAAAATACGCGTTAAACTTGAGTAGCAATAAATCCAAATTACGCAAAAAATGCTTATTTGACATATGAACATATGCATATCACTGTTTCGTTTAGTTACGCTCGTCATTGTACACTAAAATATATGTATAGTTCCGTTTGAAAAAATCAATTACCTGAGTATCTCGCAAAATACAAGTGATAAAATAAAAATGCACACATGTATGAATGAGCCCCATTTCCTCATGCTTTTACGTGAAAATTTCACTGCAATAACTTCAACAATTTAAAACTGCAGGAGGTGCTAAAATTACGTGAGTCATTCTGTGTAACACTCATTTGGAGAATGCCGGAGTTAGAGCTTTTAAGAAGACCGATACATACCTTGGCTAGCCATTGCTACTTTATGTAGTTCTAAATCAGAACGCTCGTGATATTTCAGCATGCCAAACTGGGAATGGAGGAAGTGTACATCACCGGTCACGAACGAAAATGTACATACTATTATCGGTCGACACGCCGGAGAATATTCCACCTACACAAGCGATTGCTACTAATTTGAACGCCGCCAGAGAGAATTTTCCAGTAATTACCGCGCACTATCTGTGCAGGCCTGTTTGCAAAATATTTCTGATTAGTTTAAGTTTTTGTTTATGAGGATGATATTAATGGCACATGCTATATACAAAGAGTGTTCTTTATACCTTGCTTGCATGATTACGCTATTCATCGCATCTAACACTTGATTCAGAGGAGCAATCTCGACCGGACCTAGTTTTCGTGACGTAGAGATAGGGGCATTTCGCTACAGTGTAGATTGCCAAGGCCCACGACCCATGATGCAGATGGCGGCAAAGGACACGTCTTTACCACACTTCCAGCGACAAATATGCTTATAATTTCCGAACGCGTCGAAGATTTCAAGAGTAGTAAGCAGCAATAGACGAAGTGTGCGAAATGTATCGTGCAAAGTAGCGTGAAAGACTTAACCAATTTGACAAATCGAAAAAATAATGTAAATTGACGAGTCGAATTTTACAATATTTGACGTTGTGATTTATGGTCATCAAAACTAGCAATTTCAACTCCATGTATTAATCTCTCTTAATGTGTATACATAAATATTCAGCCTCTCACAAATGTACAATAAACAAGTACCTAAAAAACAAAGAGAATACTATGTAACTAGTAATAAAATTGAACAAATAATATTTTACCCGAATAATTGTTGCATCTCTTGATAATACGATTACTCCCAATGCTGAAATATTTCCATATGACTATACCTTTCGAAGCAAATGTTTTTCTTTGCTTGGTCCACAAATTTTGGAAAAACAAAAACTGTAATTATTGGTTGAATTATTTATTAATGTTTCTTTGAAATGTAACTCATTCATCATTCAAATCTTTCTAGTATTTGTCATTACTCCCTCGTACGTACGATCGATTACAGGTGGAATATTTCGTGGCACATCAATTCATTGCGGAAGCGGTTTTTCTCGTGTTAGGCGCTGACATTTTACAGAAGTGCCTAATTGAAAACAGGACCTACTTTTTTACTAGTTAATTCTGGATCCAAGTTTAGAAGCATTTTGAAAGAAATGACAATTTTCCCTCAATATTACAGAAAAAGGAAGTAGTGACAAATTAAAAAGGATGAAGTTTTTGGACAGTGTCGGCTACTCGTCGTCCGGCCGTGATTTCCAAAATATGCTATCTTTCCATCGGTATTAGGTTAATGTGATTACGAAAAGCACAATGTTGCATGTGCAAAGCTCAACTCTTGTATTAAAACTAAATAATGAGACGTAATGTCTACGCATATTCCGTCGATGAAATTGTTATATGCGAAATCCTTTTTATAAGTATATGTGATAATAAGTAACAGACAAACATGCTACTTTGTTACCCGCGAAGTATATGAAAAAGTTGAGGGGCTACAAAATAGCACAGTCTCTTATAAGGAAGTGTCCTCTCTGTAATCGGATCTAGCATTATGTTTTCTCTTTCCAGTTGAAATTAGTCGGCGCTTAAGAAATCTACTACCGGAAGAGGCGGTTCAGTGAATCCACTGACGTCATTGTAGTGCTTCTGTCCGAGAGGTTGTAGGTTCAAGTTCTGACGGTGACAAAATTTTCGACACTAGCATGTCAGTTAAATCGAATTCAACCATTATCTGGAGGAGAATCCTAGCGGTGGACTGCTCTCATCGGTAGGTTTCCGTTATTTCTCTGATCATCACCAGGTGAATGTCAGAGCAGTATTCTAAGAAACGGGTGACAGACCGCGCGCTATCATTCCTTCCTCTTTCTAGTCCTTTTCTCGCCCCTTACACACAAATACTTAGATTTACATGGACTACACAGCCACACATTCCGGGAGACCAGTTGGCAGCTTAGTGATTTTCTCGGCTGGGGCGTTGCCTCACTGATGGGAGATACTTGGTTGAGAAAACCCCGCTAGTCGACGGGAGGTCGACGCCAGAAGCCTCAATTTAGCGGAGGGAAGATCACCGCCACCTCCCAATTTTAAAAAATGCACTACACTTACGCGACTAATGACCTCAGGAGTTGACGCGGAATCACTAACAATCAATCATTAAAAAAACAACTGAGGCCTCCTGTGGTGCCTATCACTATGCTTGAGATATTTAGAGACGTTTGCATACCGACACTTGAAGTTAAGCAGACCAGGCTATTGTCACGTGACGCCTGAAACACTAATCACGGTCTCTGTAGCGAACAAAAGGGTTTACCGGACTTGGTTCGGTAAGCAGAGCTACATACCTCTTATCAAATCGTTTGCCCTTGTTTGTTATACTTGTGTTGGATTCTTAGTACATTAAGAACGCGGATAAAGCACACCACAATTTCTGCAAAACATGATGTACGCCACTAAAGGAAGTGTTGTCTTCCACTCTGAGGATGAGTGCAATTGAGAAGAAATATTGAAATTCTCGTGGTTTCGCAATTGCCTTTTACGATATAAAGCAATTCAACGTTCAAAAATTTACAGACTTTACACACGCTAGTCCATTTGTTTCGAGAATTTCTTTCAGAATATCATTTCCTACAACCATATCAACATTCCGAAGTATACATTCTTCATTCTTCCATAGCAGAAACCAACAGTCAATAAAATTTTATAAAATAAAAGTATATGAAAAAATTGAGGGGCTACAAAATGGCACAATCTCTTATAAGAAAGTGTCCTCGCTGTAATTGGATCTAGCATTATGTTTTCTCTTTCCAGTTGAAATTAGTCGGCGCTGAAGAAACCTACTACCGGAAGAGGCGGTTCAGTGAATCCACTGACGTCATTGTAGTGCTTCTGTCCGAGAGGTTGTAGGTTCAAGTTCTGAGGGTGGCAAACTTTTTGACATTAGCATGTCAGTTAGATCGAATTCAACCGTTATCTGGAGGAGAATCCTAGCGGCGGACTGTTTTGATCGGTAGGTTTCCGTAATCTCTCTGATCATCACCAGGTGAATGTCGGAGCATTATCCTAAGAAACGGCTTAAAATGTTGACCATATGTTGACGAAGATGACCTCTTTTATTTCTTCTGTATTATTTTGGCTTTAATTAGTTGGACTTTGGTATCTATGTGTATTTTCCAGTTGAGTGTAGTATCCACGTGAGACCCAGGTATTTAACGTCATTGTTATGAGGAGCCCAAGGGATTGTGTTGTTGTTAATTTCGAAGGGCATGGGGAAGGAATATGGTCTGAAAGTGAAGACTTTAGCTGTAAATTTCGCGGGGTTGGTTTTAATCCTCCGTTTTGTCGCCCAGATTTCTTTTTTATTTAAATGAAATTGGATTTCGTTAGCAATGTAATTAATTGAGGAGTGGGACATGTAGATTACGGTATCATCTCCAAACTGGGTTATGTTAGTTAATGTTGATGTAGGCATATCGGCTGTGTACAAGTCATAGATTAGTGGGGAGAGAGGTGCTCCTTGAGGTAGACCGGCAGTGATAGGGCGGGGGTTCGAATTTTGATTTTCTATTGTTACTGAGAAAGTTTTATTGTGAGAAAGCTTTAATTATTTTGAAAAGGTATGTAGGAGTGCATATAGATAAAAGTTTATAAATTAAGCCTTCATGCCACACCCTGTTGAAAGCTTTAGCGATGTCCATGAAAACAGCTATTGAATTTTTTCGAAAGGAGGAGTGGAAATTTTCCAAAATACGCAAAAGTTGGTGTGCTGTGGATAGTTTATTAGTGAATCCGAATTGGTAGTGTAATGAACCGTCCTCCTCATATAAAACAACTATAATCGCCCCTCGTTAGGCGCACCAAAATATGTAATTAACCACTACCTGCTCTAGATCAACTATAATCTTTATAATCGCCCAGCGTTACAACGCCAATATACTAACCAAAACCCGCTCTTATCAATTGCCCTGGTTATACTCAGCTTCCACCTCCAAAGTTGCCCGTCGACTAGCTGCTCCACCAGAACCTCCGATATTTTCTTACTTACACATGAAATCTGGGTGTAAGGTTGTGACTGACCTGTACAGGATCTAGCCACTATTCGGGCACGTGGGCGTAGGTCAGTAACTAGCTACATGCAACAATTAAACTACGTTCGTTTAATTTAATGTCGAACCAAGTGATGTTCGCCGTTATTTATTTTCTTTCATTCCTGTGCTAGTTCGTTATTTCAGTCGAAATATATACAAACTGGGGTCGTTGCTCTCCCATGACTCACATAAAACACTTAACGACAATACAAAATAAACACCTAAACACATCAACGATATAATACACTTAAATTACATGACACAAAATCCAAAATATTTCCATTCATACTGACAGTTATAAATAAACTCATTCACACCCGAATGCGCATTCTGCCTGTATATCTATGGAATCTACTTTACGTTAAGACAGGACTTGATCTTGTACAGAAGCTAATTTTAATCTTTCTTCTCCTTTAAAATGTGAATTTTATAACAAAAAAACAAAGTTTCATGAACTTCCCTCTGTCCGAAAACGCTGTAATCCGCTGCAAACCATTGTTGCGCGCCGTCCTCGCAGTATATTACGCAGCATCCTCCAAATCCATCCTCCTGCAGCATTCCTCCATCACCCCACACATTACCAAAAATTTCTTGAACTCGCTAATATCTTCTTAGCATGTCCTTTACTTCCCCTATTTCCATTACGCAACTAGTAACGCGATTATCTGTCTATCGCGTGCTATATTTCCTCCAAAATGTCCTATTATTGAATATACTGCGACACAAAATATTTCCGCGTTACGCATTGTTATTACGAACATCATTGCCTAAACTCACTATATCCATTCATGTTCACCGTGTTTCTCGCACAATTGCATACTAAAATTTTATCTTTTTTCGGAGCGTTGTTCCCCACGTCTGACTTCGAGTTCGCTACACATCATCCTTCTGGTCATTGTTGCGTTGTCTCTTCAACTTTTTTTTTCTGGAACATTTACCGATCGCTTACGTGTCTTTACCAAAAATATCATACCATTTTACTTAATTCTGTCCTTTCCAGGCTATTTCTCTTTATTACTACTTTTAATTATCAATTTACATCTTATTACTATTTCTTATACGATCTCATGTTTATTAACGCCAAAATTGCTTTATTTCCGTCGCTCGCGACGCATCATTGTTCTCTCGTAAAAATTCCAAATATACAATTTCAATTGGCATCTCTACTGCAGCTCCTCGATATTTTTGAGAGTTGCGAGTAATGTCATAATTTTCCGCGTGATTTTCTTTGTTAATCCCGAAAGTTTCATTTCAATCGCTTTACGCGTTCTCTTAATTTTTAGGAAAAACCGCTTCTTTACATTACCTTTCTTATGATAACAATGGCTGTAAAAATCTCTAGTTATATAGTCTAAAGTGTACTTTCAAAATCACTCATATCTTTTAAACCCCTGATGCGATTTGCTTCGGATAACTTTTGAAATGTTCCTCTAAATGAATGCTATTGATTCGTACTGTCCAAATCGGGATTTTGTCGCGTCTTCTTTAATTTATAAAAAAATTATTAGTGCGCGACACCGCTTTCTTCTGTTTTTCCATCTCCTACTCATGCCATTCCTTATTATGTTTGTTCTTTGCATCTAAATTGTTCGTGGGGATCTTAGATTATTACAGTAGAAAGGTATAAGGTGTTTTTTAAATATAGTTGTTTAATCTTGTTAGAATTAATTTCTCGAAAATTTTTGCTAAAGTAGGGAGTAGTCAGCATGCATTTCAGAAACCATAAGCGTCACGGAAATCATCTGGCAAGATAACGTAATCATTGTTTGCAAACAAATTACTGGACACACCTTAAGGTTTTTATAAATAATATAAATCATATTAAATTTGATAGCATGCATGTGTATTGTATAAAGTAAAAATATGTTCTAAAATCACGAAAGATCAGTAAAAATATATGTAACTGTGTTATTGAAGGAGGAAGACTGATGTTTTTTAATAGACTCCACAGATCAACCATTTTGTGTTTCCTTTTAAAATATAAATTTTTAGTAATTATTTAATCCGTATTTACGTGGGACATTAGCCCATCTGAGTAATATTTAACTATAAAAGAATGCGGAAGCCGGGCAATATTAAATAACCAAAGATACATTTTTTCAAGTATAACAATAATTTAAAACAGTTTAAAATGGTCTTGCTCAACAAGAGACATATTGCGGTAATAAATATTTTCAAGGATAAAAGTTAAAATGGTTTGAAATTAGCTGTGCTCAATAAATCAAAATAAATATATAAATTGGCTCTTCCGCACTGGGCCGAATACATTAAATACTCACAAATATTAAAAGAGTTTATCGGTTTGTCCAATGTGGAACAAACGGCATTAATAAATACGTGTAATGAAACAGTTTCAATACTTAAAGTCTAAAACGTCAATGTGCAACACGAGAAAAACCGTTCTCGAACGCATTTATTTGTCACGAAACTTTAGCCTTTTAATCAAGGATGTGTACGAAGTAGTAATGATGGAAGTCAAAAAGAATCCTATGATGGATGAGAAAGATTTCATAGAAAATAACCAATAAATAGTTCAACCAATAATTACTGTTTTTTCGTATAAGTGTATCATGCAAAGAAGAAATGATTATATTTTCAAAATACAGTTTCATCAATATAGTGCTTAGTGCATTGTTGGTTCTTATTTTCAGAGGAGACAGTAATCACGAGGACGAGGGTAAAATATTATTTTTTGCAATCTAATACTATTTATATAGGGTTTCTATGTTAGAATTTTGAAATACGTGTTTATCATGAATGTTCTAAGTGAGTGAAGGAATAGCACAATCATTCAAACGAATTAAAAAACACATATCATACTTTTATCATTTGATATTTTTATCACATACACCAATACACATTTTATAAATTCAGAAATAGAGTTCAAACTGGTCTACACAGATATGAGTGCACGCGACGAAATTGGGGATAATGTCCCACTGACAGGGTTCATATTAATTACAGTGGCATGTTTCCGGCCTCATTCTCTGGTGTTCCGTCCTGAATGAGAATGCGTTTTTTCTCGCCAGCCAGTGACATTTACTTGTCACGTCCCCAGCGTGACATACTAATACGTTTCGAATGCCTTGGGGCAGATCTACGTAGGGTTTCAATCTTGCAATTTGAGTATCTCTTGTTCTTTGCAATTCGAATACCTTTCAAACTTCAGGTCCGGCATCCTCCAAATATGTAGTGGATGACGCACAACTGAAGTACGACACACGAGAGCATTTTTGCTGTACCAACACCGTAACGCTACCAATCTCAACTAAAATGCAATGCTTTGCTACAACAAAGACCCAGTGGACTCAGCGAAAAGAATGGAGTCATTGCCACCAGATAGAAGCAATTACCGAGAATCATACCGCTGAATGAAATAGTTCCTTAGTCAATCTGAGCAGAGTAAAATGCTTGATGAAGAGTTCATATTCTTAATTTATCATTCGCGCGGTAATTAGTAGGACATTGGATAACCAGACTTTTTAAGAGCTATCTGCAGTTTTGCTAGATAGCCAGAAATTTTTGGAACAAATCATAAAACAATTAAACAAATTCGATTTGGACTCGAAAGTGCAAATTTTGGAAGTGTTCCACATAATGTTATATGACATGTACTGACTAAATTATCATGATCAATGTCATTACTTATGGAGCAGCTGATGTAACGCGAAAGATGAGCTCCAAGGAAAAGGCCGGTTTCCTTAAATATTTCCAATTCAAATTTTGCTGTGAGACAAACTTTTCTGAACGTCTTGGTGAAGCTAGTGGTACTAAAACATCACGTACTTCCTTGTATTTAGTAATGACTATGTAATACTATTTAAACCTCAATTGCTTTCAAAATTAACAACTCTCAGTCTTAATTTTTTGGTAAAACTCATTTGAAATCGTAGAATATTTGGTGCGAAAATTAAATAGTTTCAAGCAATAGATTTTTATTCCAAACTTTAAATGAAAATATATTTCATACATTCAATTCATTGTATAAGGTAAGCAGTGTATTCACAAACCTATCCGATAAATTTTTTAGCCTTACAATATACTGCGTGAGCAGATAGTAAAGTAAATTAAAAGTTAATGAATCCACCGGCGGCGGGGACGGCAGCGGGTTAGTTGTTGCACACGCAGTTTTAAAGCACCAATGAATGGTTGGAATGTACATGTTACAACGCAGTAACACTGATAACGTTGGCAAACAATTGCAAATCGATCGAAAAATATGTAATATTAAGAATTAAATAATATGTATAGTATTGATGCTGAGTCACAAAATTTTAACCTCTCGTGTAATTTTTGAACGGTTTAAGTTATTGCAATGCACGTTTGGCGAAATGCATGAGGAAATGGGGCTAATTGATGCAAGTATATACGTTTCGATTTTATCACTTGTATGTTCAGAGATATTGGAGTACCTTTGTTTTTTTCGAATGGTAATTATACATATATTTTTAGTCTATCAGGACAACCGTAAAAAAGACAAATTCAATGATAAACATAGTGTCATATGTTAGATTAGATTTTTGAAAAATTTAACATGATATTATTTTAGTTCAGTTTTGATTAACATATTTCAGTAGTAAGAAAATGTTTATCATCATAGTTGTAGTTATAGGAAGGGGCTAGTTGAAGGAAAAATGTTGAAATTTTTCTACTTGCGAAAACTCGGAGTTTTGAAATTTTTCAACAAACACGAAAACTGCGATGGTATTATAAATTTTGGAGAAATCTACCGAACGGTTTAGACGCTTGCGTCTTTCACGGACGGAAAAACAGACCAACAGACGGAGAGATGTTTACCGTCAATCGATATTTCGGTATCAAGGGCGCACAAAATATGGTTTCTGACTACACCACGTGTTGGAGAATTTTTTCTAAATTTAGCAACTTAATTTATCCTTTTTTTCGTTACGAGACCACTGTAATAAGAGTTTTTCTGCCGAAAATTCGCCGCTTTTTCGCGCTGCATTACTTAAATTTCTCTCTACTGCGTAAACGGTAGCGAGAAAGTAAAAAGACCTGGTCTGAAAATTAGTACTGTAATTACTCTATACAATGTTTTACCTGCACTTGTGAAGGCAGTTTTTCTTCAAATATTTGACTTACTAATTCTTTCCAATTGTTTTTCTCATATCATTAACTGTATTTCCTCCAATATTTGTAGCGGAATACTTCAATAGTACTGACACAGTTATATGCCACAAAATACATGTATTTTAGGACTTGCTTTGTTACTTTCTTGTTACCGTTATTGCGGTAGAAAGTAAGTTATATAATGCTGAGCGGAAAAAGGCGAATTTTCGGCAGAATATCTCTTCTTACAGGGCCCTGGGAACAAAAAAGTGAAGAAATGCTCTACCATTTGGAATGAGTAGACGCGGACATTCATATATTTTCAAACATTATAATAAGCAAAAAAGTTATTAAACAAGAGAAATAATATCATTGTTATAAGATGCAGTAACATTCAAACCAGTTTACTATTTTCATGTGCACGAATTATGTTACAGGAAGTAAATCATTTCCAGCGAAAACATGTTTATCAGAAGACTATCGGGAATATTATGTTGATAATGTTGAAATATACCCTTTGATGTTGATATGGTAGCATTATAACCCAGCTTAATTCACTTTCCTTTTGAAAGAGAAAGACACGAAAATATCTCACTTCGACTCACTTTTACGCAAAAACTTGGAATATATGCCCTTAAATCTGCGGCATAAATAATAATATGCAGTTAATAAAAATATTTCTGGATTAATTCAATTATAGAAAATAAAAATAGGCTACTTTTTTATTTTTGATGATAGGTAGTGTTATATTTATTTCCTTTTGATATGCGCCATCAGTAAAAGTATGCATTAGCATGAAGTCCCACTGTCTAGTAATGAGTTTTACAAAAAATGACGGCTGAATAGTGTTCATTCGGAGAGAAATTACGGTATAAAAAGTATTTCTTAACCATTACTAAACACAGTAAGTGCTTTTTTAGCACCACTAGTTTCTTCTGTAAGAGCCTAAATAAAGTAAGATTTGTAGGTGTGTGTCATTCTAATTTACACATTCAAATTTATAAAGAAGCGATTTTCAATCTGTAACTGTTTATAGTTTTCTTCCCACGTATCGTGGAAATATTTTAGTTATAATAATGTACATTTATGGAAAATATTTTGTCACAATTCTGTATATTATTTATAACGTAAATAGAAAGAAATTTAAATGCAAAAAAGTATATAAAATGAAAGAAATGATGGTGGGATATGAGTGTACAGATTGTATTGCTTGTATGTAGAAACAGAAGAGACGATGATACATGTATCAATCAATGTGTTAAAAAAAGTACTGAGTTATTCAATTAATCTTAATTAACAAGCAATTCATTCAATAGGGAAAACATATTTTGTTTATTCTTAATTATTTATTAATATCTCCAGGGTAAATAATGTCAAAATTTAGCTTTTATCCCAAATCTTGGTCTTTCCATGTACCAATTGAAAATGTCAACAGAATATTTAGATGAAATAAAGAAATTATCCCGGGAATATTTTTTTTTCAATAGATGGAGACCAGTGGAGAGAGCTTCGTATGTACTTATATCTGCTTGTCTGTTAAAACTATTCGTCGGTAAAAACGTTTTGGAATTTTCTTCATGTGCTAAAATATTTTGGATTGAGTTTACCTACGTATGTGTCAAAACATACATAAAACACAATCAAACTTTCTATTCAAGGGGAGTGGTTTAAGACAATTGAGGCGAATAGAATAATAACGGCATATTCCAACCAATCTCGTATTTTCAGTTGGAAGAGTGACAATAAACTCCTGCGATATACCTATCATATCCTGAAATATAAAATGAATTGCGATATGGTAAAGCCCTGAAATTCCACCTTCAAAAATGTTTGTAATTTTTCCTCATAAAAAGAACTCAATCGTCTTAGTTCTACTGTACAAATAAGTTCATCAGTCTCACACAAATCATCACATTGGACAAATCTCATCATGTACAATTCCGTAATAACTAATTTGACCAAAGTGATACAGTGTGTGATGATACAGTGTAGTGATACAGAATTGTGGGAATTCTGATGTGGTGTTGTTGACGTTCTTATGAGAAGAAATAAAAGGTCATTTTCCTATCAACTATAAAGACACAGCATGGGAATCAGTGACAACACTATCAAATATTTGAATTTTCCAACATAAGTCGAAACAGTTTTTTGGTATTCTTCGCAGGATAATGTCTTCCTAACTAAATCCAAGACTTTTTCTCATAGCTAGAAATGGCTCTCTGTAATGTTATTTGTTTTTGTGGTTGTGTTCATTTATTTCTAAAGCTATTCTATGAAACTGAAATTTTACACCGAAGTGAATAGTAAAAACCATACAATGGAAATTGGAAACTGTGAGAGGTTATCTCTCAGAACAGGATGCAGGAAGGAAATCTTGGGAGTTGTTGAAATATTGAAATCCAACGCTTCCTTGTCATCATAATGACGGATTTCTCGGGGTTCAATTCCGAAGGCCGCTGAGGGATCATGGGGCCCCAGTTCTGTGATCATATTGTTCCAAAATATTGCTGGATCATTGTAAAGAGGGAAATATATGTAAAAGAAACAAAACACTAATTAGAGTGAAAAGTTCCAAAGAAAAGTTCCTAAGGAGATAAACCGGGTTCTTATATAATAAGAAATAAACGCAAAAACAAATAAACAATAGAAACACAGCAACCAAACACACTCGCCACCATAACCACATTTTCGCTCTCGAATGCATCTGAAATCAGCTGGAATACGAAAACAATCTTCAAACGCATCTCCCATACCAACGATTTCACAGAATACAATTGTGGAAGTTTTATTGGCTGTAGGCCGTAATTCACTGGAAATGTACGCAAATTAACAGTATATAATAAAACGCGCATCAACGCTTGTATATTCACTTTCACATTGATTGATTGATTTTTTCGTGTTTCCGGGCACGTCAACTCCTTTGTTCATTAGTCCCATTAGTGTAGTGCGTGTTTTGACTTTCACGATAAAATACAGTTCAAAGTAGAAAGAAAAATAATTTATTTTAGATTTATTGTGTTGGTATGCTACTTCATGTGGCGTGCGAGTCTACGGATTCTGCTGTTCCACCAATGAGAGCAAGTCCCCACCCTCGCAAAGAGCTGGAAGTGATTTCTGAATACCATCGGCCATGGTACCGCTAGCAGCCGGGTAGCAACGGGTCCCCAGGTAGCACGCCGCCAGGAAATTGCTTGGCAGAGGTTTATAAATACGAGCCCGGCCCGCGGGCATAGAGGGCCCGGGGGCGGACAAGGGATAGTTGCCAGAAGCCCCCAACCGCGGCTAGAGATAACGGGACCGCCTCCTTTTGCGGGTTTGCCATTGTCCACGCGGTTTGAGGACGCATTCCATCAGCGGGAAGCAACTGTACTTCCTGTTCATATGCCATGAATGCGTTTTACAATTCTTTGCCGAATTCTGATGACTTCTTGACAATAAAATGATCGCTACTAATAGCCTGAAATACAACACACAGATGCTGCTGAATTAAACGTCACGAAATAAATTTTCAAATTAATGGTGCTAAAACAGCACTCATATTCTCAAAAAAAACATGCTAAAAAGCACACACATTTTCGAGAATGTTTAAAAGATCTAATTTCAAATTATATTTTTAATCTTCTGTCAATCACGCGGCCATCGTAGAAAGAGTATTCTTACGTATGACTCCATCTAACACACCTATTATGAAGTTTATTTTCTTTATTAACGTCAATAATAATACAAACTTTTATTTATATTTTCTTATATTATAATTGAACACATTATGGACAGAAACGTAAATAATTAATTACAAAACATATTAAAGCTTTTATATTTTCGTCACTGGCATGCCCATTCGTTGGACTACGTCAAACGCTTGTTTTATTTAGTTTTCTACATGTTTTAATATTTACGTTCTTGCATAGTAACGAAGAGAAACGCATAAACACATTTTAAATATTAAACATCCTCATAGTATATAAAAAATATAATTTTGATCCATTATGCCAAAACACCGTTCCAGCACATGCATGTTGTATTCTATCAAACAGGCACAGACATTTTTCTTCAGGTTATGGCAACCCAGCGCATTACAGAGATGAAAAGTTTATTGCGACCCTTCTCAGATACCATTTGAGAAATAGATACGTGCAAAGCTAAATTCAATTTTTAACTAGAGTAGAATCTTCTGTTTGAGCGTATTTAACAGCGCGAATGAAGGAGTGTTAAGGAACATTTTTCATTAAGGTAAACCATCTCTATCTCTATTTTTTTAGCTGTAGAAAGACTCCGAAATATTTCAAACATTTACAATTTTTGAAAAATCATGGTTTTCTATAAACATAATTAATACACTATTCGTTCAAAATTTTTCAATAATCAAAATCGATGGCACATTTTTTTTTGAAATGTTTGAAAATGTCCTAGGACTTCATGTAAAGAACCCCTAAAAATGTATATATTGGTTTCAAATTCAAGCAACATCAGTCACATCGACTGGCAAACACGTTTTGAAAACACTCGGCTGAACAGTTTGTTTAGCTGATAGCTTTGATAACAGACGGACAGAGGGCAGTCGGATAGACGAACTGTCAGACAGACGCTTTCCGATCATTCGATTTGTCATAACCAAGGACCCATAAGAGATAGATTCTGGATACACGAAGATTTAGAAGATTTTTTTTCTGAATTTGACAGTTAGTTTTATCCAGTTTTTCATTTGGAGAGCCCTGTAATAAGAGATTTTCTGCCGAAAATTCGCCACTTTATTGCGTAACATTACATATCTTTCTCTATACTGCGAGGCGAGAAAGGAAAAGCAGAACACGCTGTGCTCAAGAACAACAAATTACGTACTCTCGTATATCAGTGTAACAAAAGCAAAAATTCTTTAACGAATACTCTACTAACATACTATAGTTTCTAGAAAAACCGTTATGTACCCGACAAGAATGTTAATAAAGGTGCTTATCCGTAACTCA
This sequence comes from Teleogryllus occipitalis, assembly GCA_011170035.1. Lineage (NCBI taxonomy): Eukaryota > Metazoa > Arthropoda > Insecta > Orthoptera > Gryllidae > Teleogryllus > Teleogryllus occipitalis. Next base: position 120,824 of record BLKR01001347.1, read on the forward strand.
CATCGTGAACAGTATTTCATTACAGGCTTACAGGTTTTCCTCAGCTTGATACATTGCTTCCAGTTCCAAATATTTACTCTGTCGAAACTTTAAGTAAAAAATATATGTAAATGAATATTTGTTTATAATAACCACCCTCTTGTGCAAATCACTAATGAATAAACGACTTCATTAACATTTTGAATTTTATTCCAAAACAGATAATCTTTAATGAATCAGGGCGAACTGAAAAACCTGTGAACTTCAAACGAATAAAATAATTATTAAAAAATTTCACGTACAACTTGTGAAAAATTTACAATTTTTAGAATTTAAATTATTTAATAGCAAATAATGTAAATATAATAACGTTAAGTTATTTAGTAGATAGTAAGTGGCTTCTCTGAGGCAAAAGTTGAAAATATAGGCTACTACCAGGTGCTACATCTTAAGAAACCGTTCATTTTTCTGTCATTTATTAATCATAATAGTAGAATCTGAAGCTGAGGTAAATGGCATTGTCACTATCTGCGTCAAGATGGTTCACACTAACACCATTAACAACACATTTATTGAGTGAATAAGTAAATTATATGAAGAAATATTAAATTTACAATTATTATTGAAGATATTCTTAAATCTGATTTACAGAAGGGACCCACATTTATCAGAATCTCTTACGCAGGAAGTTCTTCGATTCTCTCTGTTTGCCGAAATCTCTCTGTTCAAGTTCGCCCCGTCCTACACAGTCTTACCCCGTCTTGCCCTGTCCCACACCCAATCCAGGTGCTACATCATTCACTTTCGATTTAAAACAATTAAGTAATTTACACTAAAAAAAAATGAAATATCGTACCTAAAGTATTTCTATCTGGTGGTATGTTAAATATAATACCAACAGAATAGTGAACTCTTACCAACAAAAGTTATTGTGCGTCAATTAATGCGCAAACGAAAGTATTTATATGTTCTATGTTCATTACTTAATTCCAATGATTTCTTATCTCATGTACACAAATACACTTTAACATTAAGAAATTACATGTTACATGTTTAAGCATTTTATAGCAAAATTAAAATTTTAGCATTAATATATTGAATTTCAACTACACTGTTTCTTACATGGTCACTCAAAATATTCATGGAAAATTTATGAGCAATCATTTCTATGCTGTTACTTTTATTACCACACAGATTATGCCTTATAAAAGTAAAGTTCATATTTATATGGTTCGGAAAGGATCATTTTTCAATGTGGTAAAACTTACTTTGCTGTAAACAACTAATTTGTATAAAAAATATTTGTGATTTTATTTTCTCTACTGCTTACTTAATATAGAGAAAGTATTGTAAGGCTGCAGAAAAGACAAACGGGGAATTTTCGACAGAAAAACTTTTATTGCATGTCTCTGGTAACAAAAAAAGTGGTAAATCTTGTCCCTATATAGAGTAAATTACTTCGTCTAACGCGTTCTGTCGACAAGAATTCACGTTTTTTTGGGTGTTTGATATAGAAAAATCGATTTGCGGCATGTCCGTCTGTGAGTGAACAACGCTTACGGCTAAATGCTTCAGCCGTTTCTTCCAAAAATAATATTGCCCTATCAATCGGGCTGCCCCTTGAAAATGAAACGAATATTTTAACTTTTTACATAAAGTCTCTAACACATTTTCAAAACAAGAGTGTGATATGTTTTTATTTGAATTTTGTTGCCAGGTAGAGTAAAGTCCGCTTAAAAGCATGGTGAAGATATCATTTTCGTTGAAATCCCTGATTTTTCGAAAGTTGCGAAAGTTCAATTTTTTCCAGCGTCTTCCTAAAGGTAAAATATTGAAGACAGATTTTTTTCTTCAACCGAATCTCTTCTTTAAAGACTGATTTATAAATTATGTCATGGATAAATTTTGAAAATTTGAGTAGTTTTTACGTAATTTTTTTGTGAGATATGATCAATTTTCAATTTTATTACATACTTTCCTTCTCAAAAACGGCATCGAAGTTTGTTGATTAAATTTTCTTCTTAGATAGCTTAAAGGCGCTTAAGAAAATGGTATAGGTTTCATTGTCATTGACATCCATTATATTTTATTGCAAAAATGCAATTTTTTTCGATGCCTCCCTACAACTACAATTATAAAGAAATTTTTTCTTATTAAAAGTACTTATATTTTTTTTACGTTTGATGACGTGGAAAATTAAATTCAAAGTGAGTTCATGACTTCAAGTTAGGTCTAAGAATTGTTGAAGTATTGATTAATATTGCTAAGTATTGCTGAAAAAAATTCTCCTTTAATACAAGGAAAAAAATTAAATCGACCAAATGGAACTGCAATCTCCTACATTCCTGTTGCACAAACCATCCCTGATGATTTTCTGTCGCCAGAACATTGTCCCGACAGCCGGTCATGAGGATTCCAGTGCACACTCTGTTCATGAATGGCACTAATGACCTCCTAAGTTTCCTAGAGCTTATCCACTCTTGGGAATTCCCATAAATGTGCGGTGGTCTAGCGGCTACGACGAAGCTGAAAATTTCCAAGAACTAAAATTTATAGTAGAATCTGTGCTTCTGAGATAAAAATGATAAATCATGTTGTTATGGATAGCTAGTATGATGAAGAATAAGCTGGTATGTTTTCTTACTCCCTGAAATGGTTTGATCTTCTTACAACCAAACATCTACGGGAAACGTTTGCAAGGGCTCAGTGGTATCATTGCATTGCATATTCACCGCCATTCACCGGATGATCCAAAAAGTCGAAATTCCAGCTATGACATTTTCAACACAAACTACATAGATAGGCTCACTATCTGAGGGGAATCTGTTGTTTCTAAGTATTCTGAACGGTAGATTTCCGCATTTCCTTCAATAAGTATCAGCCGATTGTCGGAGCAGTATTCAAAAACGCGGTCCATCGCACCTAAACTTCCCTTTCTTATCCTTTCCCCCATCCTTTCCCTCACCACCCATCAATCACACACACAAGTGCTTATCCGCTCTTTACTTGCACTTACTTTCTCTACCCACAAATGGAGTGAATATTTTGTAGGATCTCCCTGCTTGAATTGTCATCACCGGTGCTGCAGACACACAATTGCAACCCTCGCACAGTTGAACATATATACAGTATACCAGTTAAAACCTCCAGTTTGTTCAAGTTATATGTTGAATGTTGAAAGTGACGTTTGAAAAAACAAAGAAATAAAGAAATTCCTTTTTATAAAAATTGACTTGTTGGCACTTTTAAAGTAAATCTAGGCAACCTGATTTTTTAAAATATGTCTAAAATATCATGACATAATCGAATTTACCGATAAAAAATAATAACTGAAACTACACCAATTAAATTTGTTGAAAGTCGTCGGAACAACTTATATAGGCGGAATTGCGTTCAACAACGGGAAAAATACTATTATATACAAACGAACTTCTTGGTTCATAGCAAGGAATTAAAATGCATGCCCATGACGAATTTATGTGTACTAATCGCGCACTTTTTCTTGATACACCACAGCGGGAAGTGCGTAGAGAGGTGGGTTCTGTCTACGTCACGGCAGTGCAGGACTGTCAACTTTATTGTCAGAAACATCGGCGTAAAAGCTTATCTTGGACTAGATAGCTATGAGAAACAACGGATTTTTTTTTTAATTTTTAAGAAATAATTAATAGTTCTAGCAATAATTGAGTAACAAAAAGGAACATGGTACGCACATGTCGATAGAATGAGAGACCTAAAACTAGGAAGTCGTCATTAGAAAGGAAGATGGTGAGCAGCACTGCAAACTGAGCCGTGACGTTGCGAGTGGAGCTTATATTTTCTACCGGGCCGTGCTATGCCAGCCTGAGCGAGGACTAGGGAGCTCAAGGATCAAGAGAAAGTGCGAGCATAGTACTGTGCAGTGAGTTGCTAAATCACAATGGCCGGCCTCCTTCCTGCATAATTGGGCACGGGTAGCTTCATCGAGACCGCAGCTACACCGCAGGAACAAAAGGGCCCGTTGGGGTTGCCCCGCTACCCCCACCTCCTTCCCGCCTCAGGCTCTCCACCTGTAGTTTCTCCCTCTCCTCCCTGTCCGCGTTCTCTACGACATTGCTGAGACCTTTCCCCCTCCGACGCTGCGTCTAGAACCAAGCTCAAAAGCGTATCTACGACGCAATGCAGGGTTGCCAATACACCCGAATCCTACGCTGAGCTTACGGACTCCGGCCAAATTTAAATATGCAATAAAATTGCACAATTAGGAGTTGTAGTATAACAACTACTGATTGCTGTTTTATTACTTATTTTAATTATTTTCAGAATATTTTATTATTTCCTCTTTAATTTTTACTATTCTGCTTTCCGTAAGAATAAGACAAATTCTGCAATCGTGCGCCCGAAAACGGCAGTTTTCGACAGAAAAGAACTTTGACGAGCCGTGGTAAGCAAAAAGTGCTTATATTTCATTTATATATGCTGTAAGTTACTCCTTCCAACAAGTTGTATGGTCAGAATTTATGTTTTACGAGTTGTTAATAGCGAAAAATCGAATAACGGAAAAAAGCTTGTCTGTCCGTCTGGCGTGAACGAATGAGGATAAACTGTTCAGATTATTATTCCAAAAATGATATTCCTCGATGGATTTAATGCACCTCCGGACACCGCAATTTTAAAATGGATATTTTAGTTGTGGAGAACACTCCATGTTGCAAAAAATTGCTGAGAGGGAGCTGCAATGGCTTCTGTGCGTGCACGAACGTGCCAACAATTGGCGATCGCCTTGTGCACAAAATTATTCTGGGAACTAATGCGTTAATACTACAATATGGAGAGTTAGTAAGTTTTCCTAATAGAATCTGTTCATAAAATGCAGATCTTGGAATAAAGTTAGGTAAAATATTCCGAAAATGAATGATTTTCGAGTAATTTTGCGTGAAAAATAGGCAATTTTTAAATATTTTTTCCATAAAATTGCTCTAAATTTATTTTCCAAAGTTCGTTCTAGGAATTAAAGGATCCTGAAAAAAATTGAATCATTAATTTTTGACGAACTGTTTTCTTTCGAAAATTGCAAAAATGTGACATAGCAAAAGTATTATGCTGAAGATAGAGATTTTGTCTTCAATATATTCGGTTGTATGAAGGAGATCTTTAAGGAGATTACGTTAAATTTTTAGAAAAAATTAGTAATCTTTGTATAATTTGCAATTTATTTAGTACAAATTTTTAGAAGAATAAAAAAAAACTCAATTTTTTCCGTCAAATCTTGACCATGGATTGAACAAACGGTGCTTAAAACAATGGCGCAAATTTCAGTTTCCTTGAACTCTGATAATTCTTAATTATTCGCATATGTGAGCAGATTTCTTTCTTTTTTACTTTATTTGCGTAAAATTAAACGTTTGATATTTTAGGATTTTTTAATGGAACCATTCTAAACATTCAGCGAATCTTTTATTTTACAATGCTTATCCGAAATGTACGAAAATTCCAAACTGTCACCAAGAGCTTTTCGGAAATTAGGGCGTATTTTTATTCACATTTATTTACTTATGTACCAATGTCAAAAAGTTATAAACTATGTGTTACGGACTTTAGAGAGGAATGTATATTGTGAAGGTTTTTTTTAATGTACTGGAAACTTTTCTCTAACACATATTCAAATTTAATCATGAATACACGTGGAAACGAGCATTAATTGACCAAAATTGAAAACAAAACGAAATCTCTCGTGTAATAAAACTATTTGAGGAGTACAAACCCACAGATTTTGGCTATTATCCCTCATCATGCTCTTGCAAATAAAACAATTTCTGCTGTGGAACCTGGAGAACGTTAATTTAAATAAGTATATTCTTTAAAATGTTTATGTGTCTGTTCTTCTACATTATTATTTTATGCTTTGGTTCCTTTATTTTTGAACAAACCTTGAGCAGTTAATTGGGATGAATTATTTTACACTTTTCACACTCTTGCGAGTTTCGAGGATAATGTTTTTCCTCATCTTCAGGCTAGAACATTATGTAAATTAGACGTCCTTACAGCAGCATATGAGACGTCCACTGATACATCACTTTGACGTTCTTGATGTAGTTTGAAGGTATAGTAACGAACTATGTACTCCAGTCTCCACTACACCGCCGCCGACAACATCGCGGTCGCCGTACCTTTTCAGTACCTTGCAACTACATCAAGAACGTCAACGTGATGTATCATACGCACGTATCATATGCTGCTATAAGGTCGTCTAATTTACATAATGTTCTAGCCTGAAGATAAGGAAAAACATTGTTCTCGAAACTGTTGCAAGAGTGTGAAAAGAATAAAATAATTCATCTCCATTAACTGCTCAAGGTTTGTTCAAAAATAAAAGAACCAAAGCATAATTTAAGCATATTCTTTGCTGAACTCGCTGAACTGAGCTGAAAGCGCATAGGAAATGAAGTTATATTTATGTCCAAATGCAGAATAAGGTGCTATCTCAGCATTTGCTAAAAGGATCGGAAAAACCGGACCAAAATACTAATTAAGATGGTGAAAGCAGTCGATGGCGCCTTCCCAGCCCTCATCCACCCCTCATCCCCGCCCTCTGAGCTTTTGGTGCCTTTCTCGAGAGTCGCGCCCGCCCCCAGGAGAAAGAGCCTGTCCCCACCCCACGGCAGGGCTCATGAACAAGAGCATACCTGGGAGACGATGCCGGTGTCCTTTCCAATCCTAGTTAGCCTTTATAACCGAACCACTCACTCAAAGCCGACATGTTTCTGAGAATTTGGACAAAGTCATATTTGGTTGAATTTTCATCATGCATACATTTCTTAAAAATTGGAGTTATTGTCTTCAAGGCACATACTTTTGTGCCTTGTGCTACAAAGGCACATACTTTTTTCGTATTACCGTCCGGTGAAGTTGGTTCAATACCATAAAATGCTACTCGTATTCTAATAATACGTTAGTAATGTGTTAAGAACAACTTGCAAACACTTCGCGGAAGACATTTGAGTAGGACTTCTACTTCTATTTTTGTAAATTGAAGAGTTTCCCTTAAAATGATGCATGCACTATAAATTGATGGTGCTGTAACAAATTATGCTTTCTCGCATTGTAACTATGTGAAGGAACGTCTAAAAACAGAGTTCAACGGAAATGAGATCTGCGACATTATTACCGTACTCTTTCCGTGGAAAAATAAATTAAAAAATAAATTTAGAGCCGTATATGCTTTTTTTATACATTGCATTCAATTCAGGCCAAAATATGCGAAAATAACTTGTTTAAAAAATAATCAGTTATGACTTTATTTTAAAATGTAATATTAAAAACATAATTTATTTAAGAAATATCGGTAAACAATATTACAATGTTTTACAATGTTTTACAATGTTTTACAATGTTTTACAACATTTTACAACGTTAATTTTTTGTTTCCATTTTTGAAGTTTTCAAGTACTTTCAAATTGTTGTTGGAGTCCGTCAGGTTCGTATATGTTTGGCAAACCAGCTGTGCCTGCTCGACTCACTTCTGAGCTTTAGTCACGAGGCCGTGAATGTGTGTGTGTGTGTGTGTGTGTGTGTGTGTGTGTGTGTGCGCGTGTGTGTGTGTGTAGGGGGGGAACTTGCGTTGAGTATTTTCTAGAAATGAGACAACGCACGCGTCCAGCGAGAGTAGTGATGGTAATTTTTACCAAAACATCGATACATAGATGTTTCGAAACATCGCTAAAAGGTTTTAGATGTCGATGAAAACATCGACGAGAAAACATGGGTGTTTAAAACATCCATGTTTTAATTATAGACTAATAAATATGCTATTTTCCTATCCATTTTTATTTCCAGTACGTAAAAGGGATATATTTTGTTGTTTGGTTCCTAGCATGATAGTAGTATGTAAACATTGTTATCGAATGTAAAGAATAAATTAACAATAAAGAACTTTATTTTATTATCGATTTCGTGTTTCACTTTCGATTCAGGCATTGACCGGCCTGGCGATAACACACATAATTACACGAGCAGCTCCTAAACTTTCTCAGATTGTACAGGCGAAATGTGCAGCGTGATAAAGAGGACGACGCAAAACAACGATATTTCTGTGAATAGTTGCTACTCTACAACGTGTATAATTAATGCCCTTTATATAAAAAATTAAAAACATCGATGTTGTTGCAACAAAATATCAATGAAAAGAAAACATCGAAAGCAAAATATCGATGATAATATATCGATGTTTCTGGGGGAAAACTTCGATGATTTTTGCCATCCCTTGTAGTGAGTACGCAATTTAGTTTTTTTACAAGCTGCAGCTAGTGGTACGAACATAATTTCTGCTGCTAGAACTCTCATCAGCAAGGTTTCACTGCGCAGGGACTTTTCTGGCGTACGCACTTGCTACAAACAACGTTCACAGACCAATTAACAGTTCTTTTTTTAATTTTTTTATTCAAGAATATTCTGATACAGCGTACATAGCCACTTGACAGATGTGTGTGATTATACAATGTATACAATAAAATACGGACAAAATAAGAAGGTTAACGCTACTGGGCTCCTCAACGGGAAATCAGGTTGGGGTTCTTGGGAGTAATTGCGGTGGTTTGTGAAATGGGTGAGATAACGGTGCTTATGATGTGGAGAAAGCGTAGGAGTTACGGAGACGGAATTTATCTTTGGGGAGTGTGAACTAAATGCGGGTAAAATTAGGGTGAGTGGTTTTTCCTAGTGAGAAAATCGGTTGGAAGAGGAAGTTATGCAGCTTGTTGTAGAATCTTTCGGAGAGGCGTGCGATGTGCAGGGCGACTGTAGGGAATTTTATATCATTGTGAATTTGAACATTAGATATGTACCATGGAAATTTAAGGCAGTGCGGAGGACTTTATTTTGTAGGATTTGGATGTACTTTATTGTTGAGGGGGCGGCACATCTCCATATCGGTGCAGCGTACGTGATTGCAGGGCAGACCAGCAATTTATGTAAGTGAATGTTGGTTTTTAGGTTAAGGAATGTCTTTCTATTAATAAGAGGATAGAGTTGGCGAAGGGAGGAATAGGCTAGATTTATGCGTGATCATATATGAGCTTTTGAGGTTAGAATTAACAATTCTAGTTTACACTTAAACTGGCGGTTGATCGTGCGACTTACTGTGGCCAAATTACCCATGACTGAACTCTTGATGAAGCTTTTACTTCAGTTTGATTTAATTCCCCGTTTCGCAACAATGAAAGACTCCTTAAAAATCCTTACTAGTAATATATGGTATTTTGTACCAGAATTCAATTTCATGTTTGATCAGAACGTCATTGTGTACTGAAACCGATGTTACATATGTATCAAAATTATCCTGCATATTTTACAAGCAAGTAACCTACAGACAAGGACATAATTCCAGAAATATTGATTGATTAAAAATACAATATGTGTGGTTGTAAAATACAATATTTTTTACAGAAATAGAAAAACTGTCGAAAATTGTATCCATTTTCCGCAAGGAAAGAAACAGTAGCAACGCAGATTCCGATTTTTAACATACCGAAAGCTTCTTTGGGAGACTTTAATCCTACTGGATCTACCGGTTCACTAGAAAATGTACGGTTAAATAATCACAGAAACGCATTTTCCCCCGAAACATACGATTAACTTTACAAGCAAATAAAACGTTCAATAAGCACGGCGGATTCAGTCTCAAAGACCGATGAAACTTCCTTTGATACAAATCTCTTGCAAGACCTGGTTCACGTAAGTTTTGCCAAAAGAAATAAAACGCGGGTTCAATAAGCACGGCGGATTCAGTCTCAAAGACCGATGAAACTTCCTTTGATACAAATCTCTTGCAAGACCTGGTTCACGTAAGTTTTGCCATTAAAACAGCTTGTTTGTCAGTCTCTAAGAACTGTTTAGGTTATTCCTGTTGTTTATGTATGAATGACCCGTGTACTCTCGTTTGAGTTTCACTTAGTTCGTGCAAAAACTCATATGCACAGCCTTTCACGTATAATGCGATCACATTTAAAACGGACGTGTTAAGTTGTTTCAAAGTGTTGATCTCCTTTGGATGTCCAGAAGCCGGTATAGATCCAGTGAGATCTCCACCGATGAAGTTCTACAGAAAGAAACTAAGAGCACTCATCAACACTATAAGTCTGCGCAAATTGTCGTCAAATTCGCCTGTTATTAGGCTCTATATGACTTCGAGCACAGAGAGAAAAATATTCAGTCAATACCCAATACTAGCTGCAAGAATAAACGTTACAACGCTGGGAACTGTGAACATCCAAATGGAAATGGGTATATTTTAAAAAGTGCTTTGTTTAACTGGAAGAGGCTTGTGTATTAGATACTACATGGTAATATCAGAAGAAAAAAATGCGCCAATATATGTGGGAACAATGTGAATGTCTATTTCATCTTTTGACTGTTTCCCAATTCCTTTGCCATCCCATCTATAGGTAACTGTCTTACATTTCAGACGCAATCAATATATTACCGTCTTAAGAATGACTAAATCATAAGGAATATAACTAGGGGTCTTTTCACTCACGTTATACCTGTGGCCACGAAGGAAAAAAAACGTAAAACCCGTATGTCACAGTGTTCTCATCTTTGGGTTCAAATTTAATTCTTATCTTCGAATTGTTTTAGACAAATTTAATAAAGGTTAATTGGCATCAAACATTTCCTTTTTCAATTATTCAATGATATCCGGACTTGATGGTATTATTTTCATCGGACAGAAAATATTATATTTGAAATAACTTGTAATAACACGTTTCTCATCTTTATCATTAATAGACATTATTGAAAATAGGTTTTGGCCAAAATAGAAAATCACTACTATAACAATAATATATATTGTAATATTATAAAATATACACGCTGTATTCATTGTACATTACCTTATTTCGTAATTTGTTTCGTCGGTAATATGCTTTAAGAGAACGTAGAGAGGAAAGATAACTAGTATCCCTCCTACTGCAAAATCTTATCTGCTATAAACCAAAATGGATAACATTTGTAAGATATGTTGACTTCGGTTGCCAAAGTGATTATGGAAAATAATCTAGCTCTTTTCCATTTTATATCAATACAGAAAACCACGAAAACGTGATAACGAGATAAGAAATAACGATAACAAAAATGTGATAAAAATAGAAAAAAAACTATTTTAAGCCGAAATACGTGCACCGGTACACATCTTGCATTGAATTCTCGGTTTTAAAATAAAGATAATATTTATCAAACAAAAAGTAAATTTAATGTAATGTTTATTAAAAAAAGTATTTTTACAGAAGAGCACGTAACACTGCACCCCCTAATTTCAAATATTTCTCGCGACGCACTATATTTTCGTCGGACGAGGACATCACAAAAGGAAGCGTCGAAGCCATTTACAAGTTAGCCAACTGCAAACGAACTAATTCAGGGAGAGAGTCTGATGGGCTCGAGGGCACAACGACCACAGAACCTTCCGTTATGTTGTCAGCACTAGCTGTCTCTGTGGCTCATTCTTAGAAAAATCGTTCTATACACAATGCGCCTGGTATTGTAAATGTGTTACTGATGTGTGAGACAGAAACTCAATTTCTGAGAACGAAATATTTGCAACTTTGTGGACATTATTTGTGTTTAGGAATTATAATGTACTTCTGTTGTGTGACAATACTGCGGTTGTTTATAACCTCAGAAGACATGCCATGCCATTCACATAACATTTATATTTGTACTCTGGCTCACCTTGTGTATAACGTTTGCCAATTTACTTTTAACTTTGTATGTTCAATTGATAATAAAGCTGACGCCTCATCGCGGAGTGCCTCCGGCGGATCGTTGGTCCAGTGATTAATGAGGCGGCCTGTTGGGACTTTTTAAGGGCAAAAAAATCCTTCGTACGCCTTCCTTCGGAGAAGTAAAGCCGGCTGTCCCATGCAGTAAAACTACTGCATGGGACTAACACTGTGGATTCGGTGGTATAAGGGTTGGCATATCGTGCTGTAGCCCTCAAATTTGCGGGTTTAACCCGTTCGTATCCATACATTTTAAGTGCGAAAAATCCTTCATTGGAAAAAGCCGGCTGTCCAATGTAGTAGATTTACTGCATGTAAGAAAAAAACGTCTGAGGGGAAGATAGGGGTCTGTCCAGCGTTAGTATCTGGACGTTTGGACGATTTTTAATACAAAGAGTTTGAAATCACGCATTATACGCTAATTAAAACGCATCGTTTAATACACCTATTTATTTGTAATAAAATTAGGTACTAATTTTTGTCCTTTCCTTAACTCTCACCCTCTAACGCTTTAAAAAGATTAAAAATTTATCTTTCGTTAGTATACGGACGCGGAAATGGTTAAAGAAAGTGACACATATAATGACAGGTGAAGGTTTCCTCACTTTGATACTTCAATACCATACTCAGTTTGGAGGAAGCCTTGGCCAATATTTCTCTTTTGATTTATAATATGACAACAGTAATACTTTAAAAGCATTGCCATTAAATAATTAAAATTATTTGGTGTTGCGTGTTAGTATATGGACGTTAGTATACGGACAAATAGGCAGCCAACAAATTAAACCAGAGTAGCGCTTCTTATTCCAATGAATTCTCGGAATTACGATTGTGGATCACATAGACAATATAATAAATTTATTTAGAAGTTAAATTAATAATATATATTCATATAATAGGCTATACAATTACATAAATAATACAATTAATTCAATGTGTTTATTACATATTTATTTTATCTATTATTTTATAGTTATTATTTTTATTATATATTTATTTACAATTAAATATATGAATTTAAGGATGATAATTAATTATACAAGTTTCTCATATATTTTAGAACTTAATGTTACAAACTATTTTTTTAAGATTCTGCTCTTCATTAAATTATTTGTTTCTTTCCTTTTTTCAATAAATTTTCTGTCTTAATTCTTTCTTCCGAGTCCAGACAATGATGTTTGAACGTGTACACGTAATTGTATGCAATTTCATGGTTACACTTTTTACCTCCTCTGAGTTTCAACTGTTTTTATTTGTAACCAATAACGTAAGGAGATAGAGCAACAACTTGGTGAATTTTTTGCGTGCCTTTTACTGTAATTATGCCCTCCCAATTTTTATTCAAATTCTTCTTTTTCTTTTCAATTGTGGAAAGCGGTATAGCTATTACAATTGTGCTGAGACTTTTACAGCAGTCACGAAATGCATCAACACTCCTAACTACTGTTTTCAAAGAACGCACTTTGTTCCAAACATGGTGCTTGAAAATTGCGCAAATTCCATCTGTGGCACCTTTACCATGAGATGAAGCAAAAAATGTCCATTTTAAGCTTTCCAATCTAAAGTCCTGTTTTAAAAGAGTGATGTTAGCAAAATTGTATTTTTGCTTAAATTGAGAGGCAGCTCCATCCGAAAATCCATGTAAATGTTTAAAAGATGAGTTTTTACTAATATGGGTGTTCAAAACACCTCGCAGAAATATGTCAACACAGTATCTATCATGGGTTATATTTTCAGAAAATACTGCATAACTTTCGCACGTTTCGTTTCCACACCATATAACAGCAGTAAACAATGCTATTTGTGTATTTGATCAATGAGCAGATTGTATCTCATTCTGGTAGTTGCAGGAATAATTCTCTGCGAAATCTACTTGAATCACAACATTCGTAGCTGAAGAAATTTCTTTCGCCATCTTAAAGCATTTTTGTGAGTGATTTTGATTAAAACTGTGTATCAAGAGGAATGGAAGATGCTCTTTAATTTTCTCAATGGCATTATTCAATGCTTCCTCTAATTTTTTAAACACTTTTTTCCCCTGGATCTACCCTACTGCTTTCATCTGTTAGTTTTTTCTTAGATAACTTCAGTGGCTGATCAACTATTGTAACTCCACACATTTCTGCCAATTTCTTGACAACTGCAACTTGTTTACGCGGGTTCTTCGGCATTGCTGTGGTGACCTTTTTCAAAGCTTTCCCCATAACTGAAGGAGACAGTTTACTAATTTCCGGTAGCTTAGCGTCTTGCCTTTTAGCAGCGCGACTTAATCTTTTCCTATCTGCATCTTTTGCTCTTCTCAGTGCACGTGCAGTTGATGTTTCCGATCTTTTTGCCTTTTCTTTATATTTCTTCATTATAGCCTTCCTCTGAATCTTGTAATTAGGATCATTCTTATGTCTTTCCATATACAACTTCTGTCTATCAGCGTTTGTTTTCGCCATATCTCCTAACATTTTAAAAAGCGTTTCAAGAATGTAAGAATACGAATTTGCAACGACTTCCAAGTATCATGGCTTTATGTACCTTTCAGTTAATATTCTTCACTAGACAAATGCAGGTTACCCACTTAAATTGTCTTCAAACGTTAGCATTCGCTTCAAATCACTACATTGTCTCATACGTGTTGATCTCCCGTTAGTATCCGGACGCAAAAACAAACCTCTTTTGTTTCAGTCTCGGGCATTTAAAACGCATGACAACTACCTCTATCTTTCAACATACACAAGAACTAGGAGGCTTGAAAGTTTCCAGAAGATAGCAGCAGTTTACAGGTTTTTACTGAAAGTTTTCCAAAATTTTGTTAGTATCCGGACAATATAGAGATGGTCTCTAATATATGCATTTTTTCGAATATAATGTGATTTGAGTCGACAGACTTTAATGTGAAATCTTTGATAAAAGCATCTAAAAGGTATGGAAAAAACAAAACTATAAGTTTACACAGTATATTCCAGTTTAAAAAATCTTCAAAATAATACTTGTTCACGGTAGTTTCGAACGCAATTGAAACGGCATCAAATTATAAGTGAAAAAATGACATAAAATAAACTCGCAATCAATTTTACCATCAAAAACAAACATTTCAATGATTTTTTAACAAGATGCATTCGTGTACAGAGCGCAACAAATTATTTTTATTTTGACCACAAATGGACACATTCGCGTGGACGCACCCATAGGCTGGCTGTCCCATATTGTAGACTTACTGCATGTAAAAGATTCTCAAGCCTAAAAGGACCTTCTGAGGCAAAGTATTGCTGGTTGTCCAATGTAGTAGATTTACTGCATGTAAAAGATCCTCAAGCGTAAAAAGAGTTTTTAAGCCAAATTTTCTGAGCCAGTTTCTTCACTCGGGTAATACCTACGTTCTTTCTCCACTAGAGGTGAAAAAAGCGTAGTGAAATTTGCGTGGTCAGACGGAAGAGGGGGCCTGATGGCTCGAGTCCTGCAACGTAAAATAAGGTCTGATCTGAAAGGAACAATTCTATTAATGATAATTTCAACTATAATTGTTCATTCAAGAAACGATGTTAGAAGTGCATTTCTCCTGGTTTCACATCACTTTTATTTTTCTCTTTGAATAAGTTACGGTCTTTATTCTTTATTTTTTGATTAATGATTTTAGTGTAAAGTTGTATTTCTTAATAGAAATGTATTCCGGTTGTTAACAAAATACACGTAAATATGTGAATCAGGTTATTTTCTTATATTTAAAGTTTTAAAATAATTCTAAAATAATATATTTAGAAGTCCAGCACTAAGAGCTACTGCGACTGCTCATGCCAGTGCCAAAAATTGCCCTGACAAAGTGTTAAATTAAAATGATCAAGATGCATTTTTACACTTTCTTACATCGGTATTAATGTCCTTTAGATATCTTTTCCGATAACTCCAGAAATATTAATGAAATTGAAACTAGTGTGTTAAAATATATTTTAACAAAATACAATGCAGTGTACTTGACCTGCAGAGGTACTAGTGTAAATCGTAAACATAAAATGCACGCATCGTACAACAATTATGCCTGCATCAATATTAGTATTTACAAAAAAAGTCCCAGAGCGATAACGAATTTGTTTTTACTTTCTTACTACAGGGAAGAGAGAAATTATTGCAATGCTGCGCGAAAAATCTGCGAATGTTTGGGAGAAAAACACTTATTACAGGACCCTGGCAGCAAAAAATTGTCCAGTTGCTAAATTTAGAAAAAAAATCTCTAACTCATGGTAGTATATCCATAATTCATGTTTTTTCGGTCCATGATTAAAGAAATCAAAAAACAGCAAAATTATTGAATTTGCTGTTATGCAGTTACTTGCAGCTTGAATACTGTTATTTGCAGCCTGAATTTGAAAGCGATATTTTAATTGTGGGTGTACTTTACACGAAGCTCACAGAAAGAACTTCCTTAATGAAATCTGTTCCTTAAAGATAGATTTTGAAATAAAGTCATGTACAATTTTTCTAAAATTTGAGTCGTTTTTGAGTAATTTTGCTTGAAAATATGGGCGTGAAAGTAGGTGCCTTTTCAGCACCACTAGTTGTTCTCTACTTAAGTTTCTTGAGAGTGTTGCATCGAACTGTACACAGCATTCTAGGCAGTAGACGATTTTAATGACAGCTCGTATGACAAACGAGCGTCGCTGAAGACCACATCGCTCACCGAAAAATATTCTTCCGCTGGTCAGCTGAGTAGCAGTATCAACTGGCTGGATTTTGTATTTGAATGTATTTTCATGATGTGAAGGTTATAAATAGTTTCCATGAGCGATTTATTGCATTCCGCTATCATTAATAACGAAAAACTGTACGAATTTAGGCAAATAATTTCGAAATGCTGTTGGTAATATGTGTGACGAGTGAATTAAGCCTTCAGACAGGAAAATGATGAATATACTGCTAATCCTCCACGTAGGCCTAGTGAAAACTATCGGAATTCTGTTGTTACTTTTTGATCTTGCATGTTCAGAACTTACAAATTAAAGTATGTGCTGTATAACGTTTTGTAATTAGAATAATTTATATTTATGATTTATTTTCTAGTGATTAATCATTATAGCTAAGATCAACTGAATGGAAGAAGACCAAAACAGTGTGTAATTTTATACATTTTGAGAAAACTGTTTATTTAATTCAATATCACTGTAAAATTTGCTACTTTGTTTCATTTTTAAAATCATGGCATTTCAATTATTTATTAAAAACCCGAATTTACATTGACACTGAAATATAGTCTACTGTAAACATGTTTCTCTCAGAATTGGGGCATTCTTTGTCAAAACGGCCAGAAACATATCGAAGATTGGAAAATCATGCAAATAATTATATTTTCGAATTCAGCATATTATAAAATAAAGAAAAAAATATATTTTGGATATTTTTGGAACGTTATTTTTATCTAAATATAATTCATTTTTTAATGATTTTAACAAAATTGCTGTGTTTGTTGCATTAAAAATTTCCAAGCTAAAACTGTAATATAAAGTTTCGTCTAATATTTTGTAAACACTATATACTGATGTCAAGCAACCGAAAAATTGCACAAAACGTTTTTCTGAAGGTAACTGAAAGGTGGTAAATGGCATCAATGGGAAAATATTTAAAAATCTATTGTGAAAACACGTCATCGTCTTTTTTCGATTTTCAACAACTAAAATACTTGTAGATACTTGTACATTATGCCTACAAAATTTCATTCTTGGTTATTCAAAGGATTCAGAAATACGAGTATTTATATTACAATATTTGTCATGAAAAGTTGTTTTTATCTGGCAAAATTATTTTTATTGGGAAAACGTGTCTATTACAATCTTTTTGCTAAGTTTTCAACATTCAGTTTCTACCTGAAGAAAGAAAATACGTTTACCTACGCAGCAAAAGGAGAAATTCAAGCAAACACAAAAATCTTGAAAAACAATTTCGGTTTGCTCCGCCAATCAAAGATATAAGGTCATCCAATGCTTGCATCCCACAGAATGAGAAGGATTTGCTGATTAAAATTTTCTCCATGCAAAAAGGTGGTGTCTGTGTTAGAAATCTTGAAGATTTGAAAAAAAAAATCACTACCTACAAGACACCAACACCAAAAAAATAAGGAACAAGGTGTGGACTCAGAAATGTTTCCTAATGCAATTTCTTTATTAATAAAACACTTATTACTCATGTTCTTTATAGATCTAGCAGCTGATGTGCGTTTGGCATAAAACGTAAAATACGTGTAGATATAAATTGAATGTTCAAAAATTAGCAAAAAATTGTAATAGATATCACGTTTTCTCAATAAAAAACATTTTGTCAGATAAAAACAACTTTTCCTCACAAATTTTGTATTAAAATTCTTCGTGTGTCTGGATATTTTTAATAATTAAAAATGAAATTTTGTAGGCCTAAAGTACAAGTATCTAGAAGTATTTTTGTTGTTGAAAATTGAAAAAGGGCGAGGATGTATTTTCATAATCGGTTTTTAAAGATTTTTACACATTTATGCCCTCTCCGACCTTTCAGTGACCTTGAAAACAATGTGTGCAATTTTTCTGTTGTTTGATATTAGTAGATAGTGTTAACAAAATATTAGATGAAACTTATAATTACAGTATTAACTAGGATTTTTTTTAAATCAACAAATATGGAAATTTTTTTAAATCGTAAAAAAATGAATTATTTTTAGATAAAAATAACGTTCCAAAAAAACCAAAAAACATTTTTTTCTTTATTATATATCATGCTGAATCCGAAAATATAATTATTTGCATAATTTTTGAACCTTTGATATTTTTGGCCGTTTTCACAAAAAATGTCTTAATTTATAATTACTTATACCGTTCTGGTTTTCACCCATTCAGTTATTGGTCATTGACATACAGAATTCGTTAGTGAATTGTGAAATTATGGCAATAGTACTTAAATATTGTAATTCATTTGTTGAAAAATTTATGACAGGTAAAGAAATGCTTAATTGGAATATTAGTCGAGTATAATTAACACGAAACCAACATTAATTGCCATATTTTATTAATTTTTTGATTCTTTTGTTTAAACAATCTTAGAAACTATTACACACTCTGCAACACACTCTGTAACACACTCTGTTAAGAGCTTTCTGTTGGGAAAGAGTTTCAAGTTAGCGAACATTATCTGAGTATTGATTGGCAAAATACTCTTAGTTAATAAAAAGATTAATAACCTCGAAGTCAAATCCAGTAGCGGTAGCTTAGTGCATCAACTGATGTCACTGCAGCGCCTCTAACCATGAGGTCCTAGGTTCGAGTCCTGACGGCGGCAGGATTTTCGACACTAGGTTTTCAGCTAGGTCGAATTCAGCTGCTGTCTGGAGGAGAATTCTAGCGGCCGGCTGCTCTGATCGGTAGTTTTCCGTGTTTTTTCCGATCAACACCAGGCGAATGCCGGAGTAGTACCCTACCAAACGGGCCACGGACCGCGCGCGATCTTTCCTACCTCTTCCTTGTCCTATCCTCTCCCCTTACACACACACTTACACTAACATGCACTACACTACCACATATTCCGGGAGACCGGTCGGGAGCTTAGAGCTTGTCCCGATTGGGGCGGTGCCCCGCTGGCGGGAGTGTCCTGGTTAGGGGGAAACCCCACTAGCCGACGGTAGGTCGGCGCCGGATCTCGCCATCTAGCGGGGGAAGATCACCGCCATCGCCCGAGAAAATAACACGCACTACACTAACGGGAATAATGACCGAAGCAGTTGACGGGCCCGGAAACACGAAAAAATCAATCAATCAATCCAAGTAACAATCCATAATATGAAAACCAGCAGTCAGTTCTTAAAATTTAGATATTAGTTACATCATGGGTTGAAAAGTGGTATGAATTACTTGAAAGTACTTGTTATTAAAATGATATTATTGGATCTTATAAAATAAATAATTTTAGAAAGGTGAATGCTTTTCCATTTTCACTTGGCCAATATTAGGCATACGTAATGAAAATCGAAAGGTTTCATACCTTCAATAACTTTATCTATAAATAAAAGTCATTTTGAACTTTGATATTTTCGTGTTTCCGAGCGCGTCAGCTGCTTTGGTCATTAGTCCCGTTAGTGTAGTGCATGTTTTCTCTCGGGAGATGGTGGTAATCTTCCACCGCTGGATGGCGAGATCCGGCGCCGACCTACCGTCGGCTAGTGGGGTTTCCCCCTAACCAGGACTCTCCCACCAGCGAGGCATCGCCCAGGCCAGGACAAGTTCTAAGCTCCCGATCGGTCTCTCGGAATATGTGGTAGTGTAGTGCATGTTAGTGTGTGTGTGTGTAAGGGGAGAGGATAGGACAAGGAAGAGAAGGACAGATCGCGCGCAGTCCGTGGCCCGTTTGTTAGGGTATTGCTCCGGCATTCTCCTGGTATTGATCGGAGAAACCAAGGAAAACTACCAATCAGAGTAGTCGTCCGCCTAGAATTCTCCTCCACACAGTGTCTGAATTCGACCTAGCTTAAACGCTAGGGTCGAAAATCCTGCCGCCGTCAGGACTCGAACCTAGGACCTCCCGATCAGAGGCGCTGCAGTGACATCAGTTGATGCACTGAGCTAACACTTCCGGTCATCATCATTTTGAACATGAGTGAAAAGGTATCATAAAAGCAAACGTATAAATGAAAAAATAATTCCCTTTGTTTGTGGTTTCTTTGAAAGATACAACTGTTGCACCGAACATCTTGGAAGTTTAATAAATTTTATCCACTTTGATTATTTTAAGTCAAACTTTATAAAATTGAAATTACTTTTTTTAGTACGTTTATAACATATTTTCTAACTGCCCACGGCCTAGTACGTATTGACTAGTTCAACACCCAGACCACCAAGTTTGCCAGGAGGAGGAGTAAAATGTATTTTGAAATAAAAATTATACATTGGAAATTTAAAAAATTAACAATATTGGCGTTAAAAAACATGTAACAACATTTCATTGGTTATCAAATCTGATCTAACAGTATGATTTTATAACTTTTAACCTCATATTCTATTAAGTTGTTTCCTTATACTTATTTCAGAATTAAGTAATGTACTTCTCAAAAGATAAAGCTCTTCTTTTAATGAAATCTGTATTTTTAATTCTCGTTTATTCAAAAAAATAATGTTTCTATTACCTGAAGTAAATGTTTATTTATATAAAGTGTATTGTCAGAATATATTTTTAATGCACACTCATACACATCAAAAATTAACTTCACATAATTGAAAAAGTTCTTCCTTTAAAAAAAGAATTAGAATTATCTTTTAATTACCAAAACAAATCATAAAGTTAGTTAATATCAGCAGATTTAATGAAGTGACCACTTATATATTCTGAAAAGTATATCTCTCGATACTGTAATTAGTGGGAACACTCATAATAATGAATTAACATATTCATACATACATGAGGAAGGATTCAGCAGTTGCAAAAAAAGGCAAAGACCACATATCTTTGAAGAAATAATAAAAGTACCCCTACATGTTCTGTAGCAAAAAATAAACAAATTCTGAAATGAATTTAAAAAAATGAAAGACATTAATTAAGAGAAAAATTAAATTACATAAAATCTAGTCATAACTACTACTTATTACAAATGATTTACTATAACTCCAATCACCAACAAACTATTACAGAACCACATGCTTTCTATCTACACAACATTTATTTTCAGAGAGTTAATGAGAGTATATTCACATACAGCTACAAACACATTGCAAATTAGATAAAGATAAAAATACTTGCAAAATATCAACGGGCACAAACCAGTCCCCACTTTGAACCAAAAAAACTCAAACTTGAGTTTTGGCAGTTTTCTGTACTTATAATGTTGCGATTTACATTCTTTTTTCAACTCCATATATGTACAATGAAGACAATATCTAAAAATCTTTTGGTAGTTTTTATCTGGTTATTGCAAGATAAGTTGCTGTTGTTAAAGATCTGAAGTATAAAAATGTATCTACCTATATCTCATATCACAAATGTTTATTGAAAATTAAATTATAATGTAACAATTATAAATGCTTTTCTACCACTATTCATAGTACACAGCTCTTGATA
This sequence comes from Teleogryllus occipitalis, assembly GCA_011170035.1. Classification (NCBI taxonomy): domain Eukaryota; kingdom Metazoa; phylum Arthropoda; class Insecta; order Orthoptera; family Gryllidae; genus Teleogryllus; species Teleogryllus occipitalis. The sequence continues at coordinate 142,609 of BLKR01001347.1, forward strand.
AACCTGTAAAAGTACAAATGAGAATAATGATTATAATAATAACAGTAAAAACGCATTTCAATAAGCTAGGATCAGCTTAATAATAAAATCTATTCAATATTTCATCTGGAATATAACCATTTACTTGCTCTTAATAGAATAAAACAAATTTACAATTTGCAACTTTTAACCTGAGAAGAGTAAAAGTTGTCAGATATTTTCAAAAGCCAATTTCATGGGTACTTATATTGCAATTAATTAAAAACATCAGAGGAAATGCTAAGGGGATGTGTCATCATAAGGGTCATCCTGAAAATTTATTATTACTGCAATCTCTGCAACCTTCTTTCTTAGTACTACTCATCAGAATTCTATATTCTTCGCAGTATGCGCTACATAATTATCCTGAATATAGCAGTGTTCAGAATTAATGAGTATGTTATATTAGTAATATTTCTGAAAAATATGTCAAGGAAATATTTTTATATTTATTCAATTATTTCTCCACAGTAATATGTTCTAATACTTCATTTAATTTTCTTGTTGCTTTGTGATTGAAAGTAGTATCATCATGACACTGATAATATCTTTTGTACTGGATTCACACCAACTTGATAGTATTATAGTGACAATAAGGGGAGAGACAAAACTCAATGGCCAGTTTGTATCATTTCATCTTCCCCACATCAGCTAATATGATTTATTAAATAGTAGGAATATTGACAAACATTATAAAAAACACAAAATAAAATTGTTGTTTAATGCTTTAGTTCAACAAAACTTACGTTTATTTTAGCGAGAAACTTTTTCTGTACAACTGTCGCAGATCCTTATATACATTCTATTAGCAATCTTTATGTCATAATTAAAATTGTTTTACTAATTTCACTATAAGATCGTTGAACACAATTGAATTAAAAGGAATATTGCACTCTACTCTTTACAGTGATGTAAATAATATTGAACCATCTACTTTTGTGAATGAATTGTATGGTAGCAAAACCTGTTTTATAATCAGTTATTTTTAAAAAAGAATTCAATGAATTTCATAAATAAGTATTTTTCAGATTCCTAAAAGAATAATTGTTGAAAAATATCACTAACCTGCAGAGAATGAACAACTGAAATGTCCATTACATGAATGGATGTTTCTAACTATCAAGGTGGAAATCTATCATCCACTTCTGAAACATCTCTGCTGACATGGTTCCTTAATAGTCAATTATTTCATTTGAATTTGAGAAAATAATAATTTTGCACCTTTGATGAAACCACCAGTATGTAAGAATATATCTTTTTTCTTCGTCTAAACTTTACTCTTATCTTGTCATGGTCAAGAGGCAAAAAATAAAAGATATATTGTTAAAAACAATATGTAAAACGATATATCAAAATGAAACAATATTAAACCACAATGCAGATACTTCAAGCTGGACAAGCAGTATTCATGATAAAACAAGTCATTACACATGCTGACCTAACTCCAATTTCACAAATTTAAACATACTTCAGGCATGCAAGTCATGCCTTATTCATTCACTTATTTGTTCTATTTCATATTATTCCATCGTAAAAAATGTAGATGTTTTTATTGCCTTTTGAATATAACCATGTCACGAAGCAGACAAAAGACACGCCAAATAAACTCAATTCCTGTTAGTTGAACTTCTCATTTCTGTAGTGAAGTCTCCAGATATTAACTAAATACAGCATGCAGAAAATATTAACTTTTATCTTGAACGTAATTTCGAAGTATTTTCGCACTATTCTATCACTATAACAAAATTTTTTTCCATGAGCATTTTCCTTTGACCGAAGGACAATACAAAAGGTGCTTCCACGGCCCTAAGACAAGTTAGCCAACGTTCGTGAAATAAAAGCGGATAATTTCTGCATGTTAATCACTGACCACGGTCCCTCGGACGATCCTTGTGCTGTGGCAATGGTAGCTGTCAAAAAAAAACGGTCACATGACTGAACGGTCTGTACTTGTGCGCCTTCATAGCGCTTTTAGGGACAAATAGATTCAGTCGGGATAAGAGCCTACTTTCAACAACTGATAATAAACATTCTTGTTGTCCGAGAAGGAAGACAAACGAACACGTATCGTATTGCTGCTGGAAGTTTCCACATCTCAAAAAATAGAGTGTTATTTACGTACGTTTTGAAACGTCTATTGTGCAGGTTTAATCATTCTATTCACAAAAATTATATTTTTTCTAGAAATAAAGTAACTTAATGTAACTTATTATTTGCTCAGCTTTGTACTGAACTTGAATACAAATAGGAACCATCGTTTATTATTCGTCTGTGTAATTCCCTGTCATTTATTTCAGGCTGTAGAGCGGCCTTCCTTCTTGTCGCTGAGGTCCCTGAACCTTTGACTTCAGAAAGCATTGAACACAAGTTGAGCAGTTGACATTGGTCACGTCGCGATATTGATACAGCAAAAATGATCGTATTTACCACATCTGAATACTACGTCATGTACCACACATTTGGAGAAATCCAGAGCTGCAGATCCAAAGAAGATCGAAGACCCCAAAGAATTGACTGAACCTTCCTTGTTCTGTACCGGTATGACAAAGACGAAGAATTGGCTAAACCTTTATATTTCTGTACCGGAATTCTCGGGACATGTTAGCTTGCCAAACGGGACGCCAGAAGTGCATTTGCTTAGCCCCGAGGAACATACTACCAGCGGTGGACAAACTGGAGAATATTGCGCGTACACAATTGTTGCTAATTTGAATGCTGGCAGGAAGACTCTACCCCCCATGCCTTTGCACAATCCCTTCAGGATACTGTAAAAATATTCCTGAATATGTTAATTCTTTGTTTTTGATTATGATATACATGTCAAATGCAATGTACGTAGTACGTATGTGCTTATACTACCTTGTTTGGATCAAAGAACTATTCCTTTCCGCAATTCTCAAACCATAGGTAGCCCACCGGCCCGGACTTTCGCGATATGAGAAGAAATAAAAGAGGTCATCTTCGCCAACATATTATAATATGTTGAAGATGACCTCTTTTATTTCTTCTCCTAAGAACGTCAACAACACCAATTCCCCCTTTCGCTATAGATCGAAAGGCAGGAGCATATCGATGTAGCGTCGGCTACCAGGTCCCGCGCCGGAGGTAAAAATGGCGGCAAAAGAAAAAAACAGACATTTCTTTACCCTACTGACAGCGACAAACATACAATTTCCGAACGCTTTACAGTTTTCAAGAGTAGTTAAGAGTAAAGTATGATGGATGCTCAATTGCGTGGAAGATTTATAAACAAGCAATTGCAAAAATTGCTTAACTCCTAATATGGAAAGTGAAATGTTAAAATATTTTGTGATTTGTTTTCTCGTAGTTTCAACTCGTAGTTTCAACTCAATATATCTAAATACCTACCTCTCTACGAAATGTGTATATTTAAACATTTTATTGAAAATACTCACACATGTATAATAGGTAATTTACTTGAGAGATTGTTCTCTCTTTCAAAAGTACACATATTCCAAACAATTCACTATAGAATATATCAACGTAACTATAACTTTCTAATGTAAACTTTCTTTCTTTGCATGGTACAATCGAATGGACATATAAAAACAGTCATTATTGTTTGAATTATTTATTAGCATGTTTTTGTGAAATGTGTCTCATTTATTATTCTTTTTTATTTTTATCATTACTTGTCCGTACGTACGATTGATTAAAGGTATGAAGTTGCGTGCCAAATAAATTGATTGCAGAAGCGGTTTTTCTCGTGTTACACCTGACAGTTTCGAATCTTTTCTTGTTGTAGACAATATTTAAATCATGTGGTTAGTAATTTTACGACCAGAATGTAATATTTGTTCCTAATTTTAGAAGCGTTCCGTCAGAAATCAACATTTTCACCAAAATATCTCATAAAAAACTGCTAATAAAGACACAGTATAAGCGTATTGCAGAGGGAAGTTGCTCAGGACGTAACGCGCTGACTTCGCAGTCGGGAGGCCCGAGTTTGATCCCTGAGTAGCCCATTCTGAACGGGATTTTCGTGGTTTCCCTCGGTCACATAGGTGAATGCTGGGATGGTTCCTAAATGACACCGGGAGCGGTGGCTCAGTGCATCAACGAATGTTACTGCAGTGCCTCTGACCTGTAGCTCCTAGATTCGAATACCGACGGCGGCAGGATTTTCGATACTAGCTTTTAAGCTAGGTCAAATTCAGTCGCTGCCTGGAGGGGAATTGTAGCGGCCGGCTGCCCTGATTGGTAGTTTTCCGAGGTTTCTATCAACAACAGGCGAATACCGGAGCAGTACCCTAACAAACGGGCCACGGGCCACGCGCGATCTTTCCTTCCTCTTCTTTGTTCTATCCTCACCCCTACACACACACACACACACACACACACACACACTTACACTAGCATGCACTTCACTACCACACATGCCGGGAGACCGGTTGGGAACTTAGAAATTGTTCCGGTGAGGTCAGTGCCTCGCTAATGGGAGATAGGTTGGGAAAATCGACGGTAGTTCGAAGACGTCGATTCACCATCCAGTGGGGGAAGATCACCACGATCTTGTGATGAAAAGCATGCACTACACTTACGGAACTAATGACCTCGGTAGTTGATGCCCCCGGAATCACTAACAACCAATCAATCTAAAAGAAAGAACCTTCTCGGTCACCGTCACCACCGATCAAACTCTTAAAGTGTCAAAGCAGGATTATCACAAGGGTCACCGCTTTCACCAACGTTATTCAATCCGTACATGGCAGACTTACCCAAACTCAAGACAATAAAAAAGTCGAAGTTTGGCGATGTCACTGTAACCAATGTATCCAGAAATTCAATACAATAGACCAGCACACAACTTCAATTATATCTTTACCTTAGAGATAGTTGGACCTCCATAATAAAAATCAAATTAAATCCAATCATAACTGCTGTAAAAATATTCACCCTGAGTTCATATATATCCCTCCTAATCAACTTTCATTAAATCATGAAATAATAAACTGGCACCCTCGTAAATAATTTTTAGAAATAAGATATTAGCATTAAGTTTATATTTAGCCAACAGTACAAAAACATTATGAAGAGAGAGTGAACTGAACTATATAAAACATTAAATGTTTATAATAAATAAATTAAAAATACTATTAAATCTCTTTGATTCCGGGTACGTCAACTGCTCAAGTCATTAAACTTGAAAGTATAGTGCATGTGTTTTCTTCGGGAGGTGGCTGTGACCTTACTCCACTGGATGATGAGATTCGGCGCAGACCTACCCGTTGGTTAGCAGAGTTTGTTCCCAATCACGTACCAACCACCAGTAAAGCACCCCCCAGCCGGAACAAAATCATGTATGGTACTGTAGAGCATGTAAATGTCAGTATGTATAAGTAAGCTGTGAACATAGGACAAGAAAGGGAATGATTCATGGCCCGTTTGTTAGGGTACTGCTCCGGCATTCACCGGGTATTATTCAGAGAAACGATGGAAAACTACCGATCAGGGCAGCCGGTTATTAGAATTCTCCTCCAGAGAGCGACTGAACTCGATCCAGCTATGTGGCTAGAGTCAAAATTCCTGCCGGCTCTCGATTCCAGGACATCCCGACTACAGGCACTGCGGTGACATCAGTTGATGTTCTGAGCCACCTCTCTCATTAAATCGAGGTTTCACCCTATCAAGTGTAATATCAATATTCCAAAAAATGTACTTTGGGCAACGATAGATGGCAGCAGGAAAGAGAATGAGGCATGACCGTATACCCAGTCCCACCAAGGAAATTAGGAAACTATTCAACGAGAATGTCTGTGCCATTCTGTAGCAGCCTTAGTTACTTTCTCGTATATGTGTACGTATACGGAGTAATATACGTAATTTAGAGAAAATTTGTAGTGTCGCGGAAAATCGTTTTCGAGATTGCAATAGAATTACACGTTTTAGGGTTCCCTGGTACCAACAAGGTGTTCTTTTTTGAAAACGTCCGTCTGTGCCCTCCAGTACCGCATAAGCATACGTAGGATTTCTTCCAAATGGAAGGAAGCCCTGTCCATGTGGCTCCAGTCGAAGCTTTGAAATTTTGAAAAACATTCTTCAAAAGTTGGGCGTCTGTAGATGAAGCCACCCGGACATTTTCAAAATTTTCTCAAAAACGGATCCAAATTTTTCCTTTAAATTTCTCACAAGAATAGAGGGAAACAAACATAAAGTTTTCATAGGTACAATTTTTACGGTTAACTCTGAATTTTCGAAAATTCCAAAAGTTTGAATTTCGTCTACAAAATTGAACACAAATTTTTCCATCAAATAAAATTTGATATCCACAATTAGTTCTTTCATGAAGGTCAGATACATTTTTGAAAACTTTTGGTGGATTTCGTGCAATACAGCGTGCAATATTTGCAATTTTAAAAATTCACAAAAACATGATTTTCTCAAAATTTTCCGGAAAAATTGTTTCAAATTTTTCTTCAAACTTTTCCAACGGGTACTGCTGATCACCCTGTTTATTTAATACGACATAAAGTTTATTTTTCTGCATTCATTTCTTTTTTAAAAAAATTAACAAATGTATTTTTTAAATACGTCTCAAGACATTAATATGCACATTTCCATCGATTTGTATACATTATTTCATTTGTAATTGGAAGTGCTTCTAATGCGTTCAAATGGTGTTTATTGAAAACTTAATAGACTCCTGTAGAAAAGAGTTTCAAATTTTGCATTTAAAGTAATGCTTAATCGCAATTATCTTAAAACCAACTTCATATTTTTCAATGAAAATTTCTACTTAGGACGAGGATTTACTCTTCTTTAATATTCTTAAAGTAATATTTCGGTTCTAGAATTAGAAAATCGAAAAGTAGAGAAAATGAAAAACTATATACTTATTAACACAACCAGCACCAGTTTTTATTTTTGACAATCAAGAGTAATTTCTAGTTTAAGAGCAATTTTATTGACATTCAAGAGTAATAATTTATAGACATTCATTGAAGAAGAAGAAAGATAATAAGTTTAATTAAAAAATATACTTTGACGATAGATAGCAGCTGGTAAAAGGACCGTAAAGCCTGTCCCTACGAAGGAAATAATAATACTACGAAAATTTTACTTCGAGAATGTCTGTGCCATTCTGTTGCACCACTGGTTCCAATTAAAATATAAACAGAAAGCGCTGTGTTTATTTGTAAGACTCTTCATTGTATATTACGTATAGTTTGTGACTGAGGGTAGTTAATGAAGTGCATTTTTCACAATAACATCCAGGCATATTTTGCTCACTAACAGTTATACTATTGATCCTAGAAGAAAGCGTTTTACACACTAAATGTAGGAAATTCTATCTTTTTCATTTCTTATCAAATTAACATTTACGAAAAATTTACGTTTAAGTTAAATTAAAGTTTTTAAGTAATATTGAGATAAAGTGGGATTATTCCCGTTAAATCAGGTGTTTAGCTTATATCACCAAATTTTGCACTGTTTGCACTCGTTAATGAAAGAAAAATATGTTAAATGTTGGTAAATTTATCTGCTTTTATTTCATACAGGAGCATTTAATACGACAATTGGATGGTTTAGAGTAATTGTGAAAAAAACTGCAGAAGGCGGAATTTTTATGCATATTTTGTATCAAAAACAATTTTCGAGACACGTTTTTGTTGGACACCTGATATTCGTGTTCAGCAAACCAAAAGACAGATAGGCACTAAATATCCAAACTACACCAACACTATCTTATAATCTGTTTTGATGGGTCTAAAAACTTGCGGCACGGGAGACAAAGCCAGGGCTAGGGATTAACAATACAAATAATTCGAACGATTAAGACCTTCCACACTTAAGGAAACTATCATTAGCGTTCACGGACCTCTAATCGATTAAAACAAGTACGAACAAATAAATTTCGCCCCTTAGGGTCGAAAAGCCGACTACTGCCAGATGGCGATGATAAAAAATTCCGGGCCTCGCTTTAACTTACAATCATGTCAAGAGGTAAGTAAGCCATGTGGCAAAAATAAGCTATTCCCATCATACTACCAACAATACTTAGTGTACCTAAACGATTCATTAACCACGCAGTTATAGAAATTAAGCATAATTATAGTAGAAAAATGCAGATAATTCAGGCACCAAAACGCTACACAAAAAAAAATACAAATTACAAATATCAAAACAAATATACACCAAAAATATATAAAATAGTATTTTAAATCAAAAAAGAGCTTTATTAAGAGTCATGCAGCAGAGACAGAATCTGCCAGAAATAATTTCCTTGGATACTACCGCCTTAACCCGCGTACAGCGCAGGGGAATGTAATTGGAGGTCGAGGTTCGTCGCGTCATGGAGTCGTGCAGCGGAGACAGTATCAGCCAGAGATATTTCCCTTGGATCCTTCTGCCCTATCCTGCGTACAGGGGAGGGGAATGTAGTTAGCGGTCGAGGTTCGTCGCGTCGTGGAGTCATGCAGCGGAGACAGAATCAGCCAGAGAGATTTCCCTTGGATCCTGCCACCTTATCCCGCGTTCAGCGGAGGGGAATGTAATTGGCGGTCGAGGTTCATCGCGTCTTGGAGTTGTGCAGCGGAGACAGAATCAGCCAGAGATATTTCCCTTGGATCCTGCCGCCTTATCCCGCGTTCAGCGGAGGGGAATGTAGTTGGCGGTCGAGGTTCGTCGCGTCGTGGAGTCGTGCAGCGGAGACAGAATCAGCCAGAGATATTTCCCTTGGATCCTGCCACCTTATCCCGCGTTTAGCGGAGGTGTAGGAATGTAGTTGGCGGTCGAGGTTCTTAGCGTCGTGGATTCGTGCAGCGGAGACAGAATTAGCCAGAGATATTTCCCTTGGATCCTGCCGCCTTATCCCGCGTTCAGTGGAGGGGAATGTAGTTGGCGGTCGAGGTACTTCGCGTCGTGGAGTCGTGCAGCGGAGACAGAATCAGCCAGAGATATTTCCCTTGGATCCTGCCGCCTTATCCCGCGTTTAGCGGAGGGGAATGTAGTTGGCAGTCGAGGTTCGTCGCGTCGTGGAGTCGTGCAGCAGAGACAGAATCAGCCAGAGATATTTCCCTTGGATCCTGCCGCCTTATCCCGCGTTCAGTGGAGGGGAATGTAGTTGGCGGTCGAGGTACTTCGCGTCGTGGAGTCGTGCAGCGGAGACAGAATCAGCCACAGATATTTCCCTTGGATCCTGCCACCTTATCCCGCGTTTACCGGAGGGGAATGTAGTTGGCGGTCGAGGTTCTTAGCGTCGTGGATTCGTGCAGCGGAGACAGAATGATCCAGAGATATTTCCTTTGGATCCTGCCGCCTTATCCTGCGTTCAGCGGAGGGGAATGTAATTGGCGGTCGAGGTTCGTCGCGTCGTGGAGTGGTGCAGCGGAGACAGAATCAGCCAGAGATATTTCCCTTGGATCCTGCCGCCTTATCCCGCGTTTACCGGAGGGGAATGTAGTTGGCGGTCGAGGTTCTTAGCGTCGTGGATTCGTGCAGCGGAGACAGAATTAGCCAGAGATATTTCCCTTGGATCCTGCCGCCTTATCCCGCGTTCAGTGGAGGGGAATGTAGTTGGCGGTCGAGGTACTTCGCGTCGTGGAGTCGTGCAGCGGAGACAGAATCAGCCAGAGATATTTCCCTTGGATCCTGCCGCCTTATCCCGCGTTCAGCGGAGGGGAATGTAGTTGGCGGTCGAGGTTCTTCGCGTCGTGGAGTTTTGCAGCGGAGACAGAATCAGCCAGAGATATTTCCCTTGGATCCTGCCGCCTTATCCCGCGTTCAGCGGAGGGGAATGTAGTTGGCGGTCGAGGTTCTTCGCGTCGAAGAGTCGTGCAGCGGAGACAGAATCAGCCAGAGATATTTCCCTTGGATCCTGCCGCCTTATCCCGCGTTCAGCGGAGGGGAATGTAATTGGCGGTCGAGGTTCGTCGCGTCGTGGAGTTTTGCAGCGGAGACAGAATCAGCTAAAGATATTTCCCTTGGATCCTGCCGCCTTATCCCGCGTTCAGCGGAGGAGAATGCAATTGGCGGTCGAGGTTCGTCGCGTCGTGGAGTCGTGCAGCGGAGACAGAATCAGCCAGAGATATTTCCCTTGGATCCTGCCGCCTTATCCCGCGTTCAGCGGAGGGGAATGTAGTTGGCGGTCGAGGTTCTTCGCGTCGTGGAGTTTTGCAGCGGAGACAGAATCAGCCAGAGATATTTCCCTTGGATCCTGCCGCCTTATCCCGCGTTCAGCGGAGGGGAATGCAATTGGCGGTCGAGGTTCGTCGCGTCGTGGAGTCGTGCAGCGGAGACAGAATCAGCCAGAGATATTTCCCTTGGATCCTGCCGCCTTATCCCGCGTTTAGCGGAGGGGAATGTAGTTGGCGGTCGAGGTTCGTCGCGTCGTGGAGTCGTGCAGCGGAGACAGAATTAGCCAGAGATATTTCCCTTGGATCCTGCCGCCTTATCCCGCGTTCAGCGGAGGGGAATGTAATTGGCGGTCGAGGTTCGTCGCGTCGTGGAGTTTTGCAGTGGAGACAGAATCAGCTAGAGATATTTCCCTTGGATCCTGCCGCCTTATCCCGCGTTCAGCGGAGGGGAATTAAATTGGCGGTCGAGGTTCGTTGCGTCGTGGAGTCGTGCAGCGGAGACAGAATCAGCCAGAGATATTTCCCTTGGATCCTGCCGCCTTATCCCGCGTTCAGCGGAGGGGAATGTAGTTGGCGGTCGAGGTTCTTCGCGTCGTGGAGTCGTGCAGCGGAGACAGAATCAGCCAGAGATATTTCCCTTGGATCCTGCCGCCTTATCCCGCGTTCAGCGGAGGGGAATGTAGTTGGCGGTCGAGGTTCTTCGCGTCGTGGAGTTTTGCAGCGGAGACAGAATCAGCCAGAGATATTTCCCTTGGATCCTGCCGCCTTATCCCGCGTTCAGCGGAGGGGAATGTAATTGGCGGTCGAGTTTCGTCGCGTCGTAGAGTTGTGCAGCGGAGACAGAATCAGCCAGAGATATTTCCCTTGGATCCTGCCGCCTTATCCTGCGTTCAGCGGAGGGGAATGTAGTTGGCGGTCGAGGTTCTTCGCGTCGTGGAGTCGTGCAGCGGAGACAGAATCAGCCAGAGATATTTCCCTTGGATCCTGCCGCCTTATCCCGCGTTCAGCGGAGGGGAATGTAGTTGGCGGTCGAGGTTCGTCGCGTCGTGGAGTCGTGCAGCGGAGACAGAATCAGCCAGAGATATTTCCCTTGGATCCTGCCGCCTTATCCCGCGTTCAGCGAGGGGAATGTAATTGGCGGTCGAGTTTCGTCGCGTCGTAGAGTTGTGCAGCGGAGACAGAATCAGCCAGAGATATTTCCCTTGGATCCCTGCCGCCTTATCCCGCGTTCAGCGGAGGAATGTAATTTGCGGTCGAGGTTCGTCGCGTCGAAGAGTCGTGCAGCGGAGACAGAATCAGCCAGAGATATTTCCCTTGGATCCTGCCGCCTTATCCCGCGTTCAGCGGAGGGGAATGTAATTGGCGGTCGAGTTTCGTCGCGTCGTAGAGTTGTGCAGCGGAGACAGAATCAGCCAGAGATATTTCCCTTGGATCCTGCCGCCTTATCCTGCGTTCAGCGGAGGGGAATGTAGTTGGCGGTCGAGGTTCTTCGCGTCGTGGAGTCGTGCAGCGGAGACAGAATCAGCCAGAGATATTTCCCTTGGATCCTGCCGCCTTATCCCGCGTTCAGCGGAGGGGAATGTAGTTGGCGGTCGAGGTTCGTCGCGTCGTGGAGTCGTGCAGCGGAGACAGAATCAGCCAGAGATATTTCTCTTGGATCCTGCCGCCTTATCCCGCGTTCAACGGAGGGGAATGTAATTGGCGGTGGAGGTTCGTCGCGTCGTGGAGTCGTGCAGCGGAGACAAGATCAACCAGAGATATGTGCGCTGAAAGCTGCAACAATATCACGCCTGCAGTGAGAGGGGGAATGTAATTGGCTTTCTTAGTTTGTAGTTCTGGATGTTGAGTGTTACAGCGTATACCGGATCTGCCAGACATATCATGACTTGGTTTCTGGAGAGTTTCGTCCGTGAAGCGGAAGGGAGTGCAATTGGTGTTTGGAGATTTTCGCGGTGTGCAATGTTGTTGCGGATTTTTCATTTTCTTGAAAAGAAACAAGATATGAGATTATTCAATGACTACGACTTTTTTTATTAGGAGGATAGTGAACAAAATAACATAGTTATTAGCTATGATTGCGAAATCACGTTCCGCTTCCAATGATGAATGGAGAAATCCTCTCTTGTGATGTGGAGCTATTGAACGATTCCGTAGGGGGAGAGAGAAATGATTTTGAAGGCAGTAATAGGTAATGAAATTAAGTTTTCTTTTATGATTTTATTGAGAAGGAAAGGGTATAGTGCGAAAAAGTATAAACCGGTAGTGCGCTTGTAGTCGCAGATCTTAAATTAAATAGAATCGATAGATTTTTATAATTGTCAAAATTATATGAGAAAATATCGGAGCAGCTGTTAGACTCAAGAGTCTAAATTAATCAATCTATTTGTCATATACATATATGTTTGCGATTAAATGTAATTAGAAGGTGGGCTGTATTGTAACGGTTGATGGGTAGCAAGCAGACACTTCCTACTTGCTGATTGGTTCATTCATGCAATCTGAATTCTAATTTGAGCATTTTAGAGTGCGAAAGAAATGTAATTTTTTTAAAAAGGGTTTATCCTAATCCCTTGTTGGTCTCTGACAATACGTGTTACTATTTCGCTATAATATCAGCTGGTTGATGCGGAGCCCTATCCGTGGCGTAGTAGAATTCCATTTGCCTTCATATATTTTTCCATAGTTAAAATCTGGCGATTAAAATATTTCTCGATGTCATCACTCATTGTACCAAGATTTTCTGAGAGTGAATCTAGGTGTGTGTGCAAGATATGTATTTTTAAGAACATGTTATATACCACATTTTTAAAAGATGTAATTGGATAATTGATAATCTCGATAATGTTACGCCTTTCGATTTCCGAAAAAAAAACTGGAAGATTCTTTAATTATTGCCAAGTTTTCCAGTGGATTCAAGAATTCCTCATACTTAATCATGCATTGATGATCGTTTTTGAGAACTCACAAATACTCCTCCTTTATTTTTTACATCACTAATTTTAGAAAACTGCTGTTTTAAATACATTTATTCAGGAGTATCGGCCACGGCCTTGAACAAATCCTTCTTTCATCCTAATTTTATATGTAACTGAGGTCGTTACACATTCATAGGTTACATAATGGGTCATGTTTCACGTTTTCTGCCTAGATATGAGTGATTCGCGATAAGGCTATTCTTCTTTAATGTCATGTTCTTTTTCTGACTCTACTATTCTATTCACCCCAAAAAAACAGTACTTTGTGTAACCAGGTTGCAAACCAAGACCACAACTATTCCTTTCAAACACGGTAAATTGAAGCTTTTCCAATATAAATGTAAAGTTTTCCTATGTTACTTTCATATTAGCAGAGTGCCCCACAGGTAGAGTCGGGAATTTATTTTCATTAAGCAGAAGTACATCTTTTCAACTAACTTTATAGGAATCAATCAATAAATGCCATTCTGTTGGGAATACACATTTTCAAGTATCTCCATAAGAGAAGAAAAATCATTACAAAACAATAAGCAAATTTCTTCAGAAATATAGTCTTTAAATTCAAAATGACGATTACGATAAGTACATATCTGTGTATTCTTTTAAGAAGATTCCATTTTTTAGACGGGAATCAAGCATTTCAGACTGTTTTAGAAAACTTTAATTCTCATGTTCAATCATTGAGATTTAAGTCGATAAATGAGGCTCAGATGAACAGCTTTGTTCAAAATTTGTTTCACCAGAAGGATCTATTTCTTTTTATTCCTTCTAAAATAATCTTAACTCTTTACATCTAATGTCACGAGCTCTGGAAGCTAGGGGATGGGCAATTCTTCGTCGTGTGGAACTTGTCTCATTGCAATTTGCAAGTCATAGTACCTTACGGTATTTTGACGTAATTCCTGTAATTTTATTAAGCAGAAACAGCAGTCAGAGGAGTGATCTTTGGGTATCTTCAAAATCATAGGGATAGAAATACCGCATATGGTGGGTGCCACTTGTCAATGCAGTGTAAAGCCTAGAACACGATATATAACAGATATGTGATGCCCAGCACTTTGTTTGGCCCTCACATTACACCCAAAATAAAGTTCTAAAGAAGTTTTTATTAATGGTAATGTTTTCTCTTTGGATTGTGTGTCACTTTACCAGGTACATGACTGTATTTTTTGGACGATTTAAACAAAATCTAGACATTTGGAACTAACGACTAATGAAAATAAATAATTAAATATGTAAATATGATATACACGGTAACATATACTGATATCATAATTTAGGTACACAAAGCACTCACAATGACGTGTTCACTGGTTCACAACTATCTCACAACTGGCGTAGTTGTGAGATATGTGAGTTGTGAGTTGTGAGATTGTGAGAATGTGTGCAACTCTAAATCACCTTTGTACACGTTTACGAATATCTGATCAGGCACAACAGAAGAAGCTCATCAGTAGTCCATTTGAGTCAGCTCATTTGGTTCCATGATATTCACATTTCTCAAGGAGATTGTATTTGACAATGAGCAAATGGACAAAAAAAACGTTTACAGGTATTTAAAAAAATCAAAATAACAAAAAAAAACTGTAGATGATGGGGAAATTCCAAAAGCTCATTTGACAACAAGATAAAAACTGCGTTAAGTACACAATGTTGGTACTCGTGAGACAAAAATCATATTGACCAATGTAATGGGCATTCCCTGAAGGTGGAAAGAGCAGTCGAAAAAACAAACAAACTAGAAGGGAGAAAAGAAAGGAAGCGTATAGAAAGGAAGCGTATAGATAAAGAAAAAGAGAAATATTTTGGTCCTATGGAAGACGATAATTTGTTTCAAGGTAATGTTCTTAGTTAAAATTGTCGGCACGATTTACTGGAAAGCGAGAAAGAGAAAATAATTCAGAAAATGTGAAAAATACGAAGTAAAATACCTGGGTGCCATGCCTTGTCCGCTTAGAAAGGATGACCCATCGTCCTTTCGAAATTTCGAAGCAATCTCACCACCATCACCAAGCAGCGAGTGCCATTATCACTTACAGAGCATTGTTAACTACTGCCTAATTCTCAACAAGGCCAATGTCATTTTTTCGCTCCGCTATAATGTAAATCTAACTTATCTCTGAGTAGTGTGTTAAACATTTTAGGAATAGATAATTTGTAATAAATAGTGGATAAATTCTAATTAATATAAGTTCTTCTATTAACAGTTGTTAAGGCGTGAATGTGCATTTCCGTCAAAATCTTCGGGTTACGGTACTTTGATGTTCACGTAAATCTTGCTTAAAAAATTTTCATACCAAAGCTGTACTGAACACTTCCATATGGATCAAATCCTTCGGTCTCCAATGACTGAAGTGTTCACTTTTTAAAGAGGCGATTATTTAAATCAAATGATTTTAAAAATAATTTATTAAGTCAACCTGTTTTTTTCAAATTGTTCTTTAACTGTGCCCTTTTTGTGTGTCAACATTTTAATTTAAAAAATGTTCTAATTAATTTACTTACTCTGAACGGGCACAATATTATTTTTTACTTTTCGAACATTTGAAAAACGTAGTAGTATTGAGTTCATAATATAAAATAAACCAGCAATATATTTGGTAAAGAATGAAAAAAGTTATCAAATTTCAAAATATAAAATATATAAGACAATATACAATTAATTACACGTGGAACGCAATTACATAAATACTACTAAAACTGAGTGTGGAAATCGCAAACGAGAAACTCTCAACATGCAACGAAGTTATTTTATTCTATTCTATTATTCATTTCCCTTAATGAATATTATAGATACACAAATATATTGTAATATGACAAATCAAAGGTCACAGTAGCGATCTGACGAGCCAAGATAGAACTCAAAATTTCCACGTGATATCCAAAAGCTGAGCAACTATTATTTTCTAGGAAGTGTTTTTAGTTTTTCACCTCCCAGTTTCCATCACTTAATTAAAGGAACTTACACAACCATCGTTATAATTTATCTGCTCCATATTGTAGACCTACTACATGAGCGAGCAATCAGTTTTTAAAATGTTAACTGATTTACTAATTTACATTAATAGAATTTTCTCAAAAGTACTCGCCGAACCAAAATTTCGCATTCATTTGATCTATGAGAGGTCATTCTTACACATCGGACTTATTCTTCGTGAATTATATTAATGAAACCAACGCGAGGGAAGAAATTTTAAAATAGTATCTAAATGTAATTGTAGAAAGTCTCAAAAAATTACATTAAAATCCTTAAATACCTGGTCGTCCCCATTTTTCGCCTTAATAACTGAAGCCAATGTGATTTCTGGGTGATAACCTCTGAAGCTATCCCACCTCTTTGCCGAATTGCTCGGCGACGTGCACGATTTGTTAGAGAACAACAATATTTCATTTGTTACATGGACATCAACTTTTGCTCTACATTCATCATTCTTGGCTGTTCTCTGCAATGCCCACAATTTTAAAGTAAAATTGTGATATCTGGTGATTCAATAGTGTGCTAAAAATTGTACGAATATGTGTTTTATAACATCTACATCTCAACCCATCGGCTAACGATGTGGAATAATTCGATAATATCACAGCCGAAAAGAAGCTCTGTGATTAAAATGAAAATGGAAAATAAAGATTATTTTAGATCTCGTCTGTATCAATAAAGGATACAAGTGTTTGGACTTAAAATACTACTTATTTTAATTGTATTATACTCTCTTCTTTGTGAGTAAAACACGGCATTTCTAAATATAATAGACAAAAACTACTTGTTGTTCTTGATTAGTAAACCTCATCGAATTCCTATTTGCTTCTTAAAACTAAGTCGTCATTGAGAGTAAAATTCCCAGTTTCATGGTTTCAAAAGAAACTAGTGGTGCTTTAACAGCGCATAATTTCTCTTATTATTTCTAAAATCGCAATTTTCCAACATTCAGAATGTTAAACGAAAATGAGAAGAACGCCATTCTTTTATGCGTTTACTTGTTACTTTTTCGCATACGTTCGTTTACACGGAACAATATACGTAGTACAGAGAACGTTATGTAATGCTGGGGGTAATCGATTTCACGTTTTTAAGGGAAATACATATTTTGGGGTCCCCTGATATCGAAAAAATATTTTTTTTAAGTTCTATTTAGTCCGTCTCTCTGTCCGTCCGTCTGTCCGTCCATCCATTTGTGAACGCCACTAGCTCCTAAATCATACGTAGAATTTTTCTCAAAATGGATATTCCCAGATCACTCTGGATCGACTTGAAGATTTGAGAGTTTGAAAAACATTCTTTAAAATCTGGGCGTACTTTACTGGAGCCCCTGGTTTTGAAAATATTTTTAAAAATTACTCCAATTTTTTTCTTTATTTTTTTTTACAATAGACTTAAGTTCAGTTATTAGGATGGCACATGTGTTTTGCACATGATTATTCTCATAACATTATAATGTTTTTTTTCTTTTTGTGTAATCCATGAAAAATAAACTGTTTTAGATTAAATAACCAAAAAACGAAATTAAAAAAGAAATAAAATAACTAAAAATAAACCTTTTTGGGATATAAAATAAAATTTAAAAATCCTACCATAAACCTGTTGTCGGGATTTGAAAAAACCGTTTGGATCACCCCAGCCAGACAGTCTCGTCGCCATTGAGTCACAAGACCACATGACAGTAATCCCTCTCACATTGTCAGGTTACTTGACTGAACTTGTGCGTGTTGATAATTTTCAATGTTTTCCCTCCGATTGATTGATTGATTGATTAGTGATTACGGACGCACCAACTGCTAATGTCGTTAGACCCGTAATAATAGTAAATGTCTTTATCACGGGAGGTGGCGGTGTTCGTCGCCCGCTGGCTGGCGAGATGCGGCGCCGACCCACGTGGCTTGCGGAGAGTTTCCCCAACAAGTTATCTCCCAGAAGCGTAGCACTGTCCCAGCTGTGATAAGCTCTAAGCTCCCGACTGATCTCCCGATATGTGTGGTAGTGTAGTGCATGTGAGTGTAAGCTTATGTAAGTAAGGGGTGAAGGATAAACGAGGTAGAGGAAGGAAAGATTGCGCGCGATCCATTGCGCATTTGTTAGTGTACTGTTTCGGCATTAGCCTGATCGGAGATGACTACGAAGAACGGAAACTACGGATTGGAATCGCAGGTGCTACGGATCAGGCCGTAGAATTCCCAAGTCAGTGACTGAATTCGACTTGACAAACACGGTAGTGTCGAAACTTCTGCCCCTTTTTTTATTCCCAAACGTATGTCCTTTGAACGCTGAGAATTCGAAGATAAACTTGAAAAAGCCTCTAATCACCTCGTATGTGATATAATTTCATATTTACCAATCCTTAGCCCTTTTCTCTCGTATGCAGCGAGCATAATACATGCCCTACAGCTCGTACATGTCAGAAATACAGCTACTAGCTCGAATCAGTGTGTAATGGGACATGACCCACAACTCGCAGGGCATATCTAAGATGCCACACCAAAATTCCTAAGTGATTCGTAGAGCATTTCACAGATGTTCACTTATTTTCCTGGTACGTAAAATAAAGTTTGCATTGTTGAACCGATCCGGGTTACTATTCTATTTTTAAATAATGTTGACGAAATAATGTGATGTAATAATATTATATGATCATATACTTGGTATATTGATTTCAAATAGCTAATGCTCTACGTGTGTATGTGTAATCCTGCAGCAACCAAGTGACTTTAAACAATGAGTGATTTGGATGTTTCACAAAAACAGCACCTATTGGAAAACACTACTTCGGAAAGTATTAGCCATTTAGCAAATAAACCTCTTTAAAAAGTAGTGCGTTTTTTACTTCCAAACCTATAGCTATGAAATTTCAAAAGAATGAGTCTTATTTATAGAATGTATGTCTTACTATAATTTGAATAAAATGGTTCTCTAATATATATTTAATATTGTTTCGATTCCATATGAACAGTCCATAAAAACAATTTTGTATTGGTTGACAATTGTCTCCCGTGTCCGGCGAAATCAGCTACTACAAGCCCTTAGTGAGAGAACTTAAGATGCCTTTTTATAAATTGGGAATTTTCAGCACATTCACACATGTGAAACATCGTAAATCATAAAATATTAAAGATAATACAATTATTTTTGCAGCATATTACCCGATTTGCTGTAGTAATGAACTAGAATAGTTAATCTATCTCTGAAAGTTTCAGTTTTATGAATAGAATAAATTTATAAACAATAATTTTTTCTCAAATAAACAAATCCTGACTTTAGTTTTCACAGCACCTTTCACTAAAATATACAATTGTGGTTAGTAAAAAGAACGAATTATCAAAATATATTAACTTTCTATAATTTTATTATGTTTGAAGTAAAACCCAACATTTTTGTTAATTTTTTTAAACGAATAGTTAATTCTTCTTTAATATTTGGTCTCTAAAATCAAAAAGAAATCAAATGTACAAGGGAAAACAAAATATACCCTAAAGTCTAGATTTTTTTTCTCAGAGAAACAGCTACCGCAATATCCCCTCAGGAGAGATATTCCTTGTAAAAATCGCGTGATCGTGTTTCCACCACGAACGGGTATAAAATTCGTTAATAGGAAGAGTGTATAATGTCACAACCCCAGCACTCTCTATCTCTCTATCTATACCGACACATTGTCACTATCTCTGGAGCAATTTTCACCGTGAGGTTCTATTGTTCGAGTGCCGAAGAAGACGGATTTTTGACTCTAGCTCTGTCAACTAATTCGAATTCAGTCGCTGTTGAGAGGGAAATTTTAGCAGCAGGATGCAATGATCGAAGTTAGGTTAGCGTATCGGACTCATAGGCGGGGCTCATAGGCGGCGTGAAATCGATTTCAGCGAACATTTCGGTCGGCCGACGTACGTGTACGTCAAAACCTTGCGGGCAAACGAAAATAGTTATAGAGGACTCAAACGACCTCTTTCGATGGCATCTGAAAACATCGGCTGTAGAACATAAATCTGTTTCGTGTGTATTTGTCCGTCGGACATGGCCTAACAAAGTTTGGCCAAAATCGGCTCCACTCTGACCGCCCCTAACGTTACGGCCACAGTGCAGCCGAAATATCTGTCACTCGCTACCGGACGACTGCGAGTGAAATCGTCCGACTTATTTCATCCGAAATGCACCCAAATGTTGCACCCAAAATCGGCCGAATATCTCCATAGTTCCGCAGTTCATTGTTTAAAACATTTGCGAGAGACACGCTCAAGACCATCTACATGTGTTGGAAGTAGCCTTGATATTACAGATGGCCATGCCTCTCCAACTGATTTCGAACGAATGAACCGACAAAATCAAACAAAACAGACACCGTCACAAGAGGACGTTTGGGTTCAATATGACCATTTCCAGTTACTAGCACATGTTTGAACGAGTCGGGCATATCTGACCGAAACCTCCGATGTCGGCCGACCGAACATGTGGCCACAATCGGTTACACTGTGACTACCGCGAGTTCAAACCCGATCGAATCCGCGGATATTTAAGAGCGAATAAATCCCTCGTACGTCGTCCTTGGGAGGGGAAGTAAAGCCGGTTGTCTCTTGTTGTAGATTTAATGCATGAAAAGATCCTGAAACCTAAAAGAATCCGGTGAGTTAAATTCAAATCCTAGTATCCGTAACTTATAGAATGATAAAAATGTTTTAAGTATTAATTAAAATTTAGAATATGTACGGGAACATAATTAGAATAGGTAAGAATCGTAAAGGTTTCTTGCAGTAAACAATTTTTGTTGAACATTAGGAGTTGCTACACGTGATATAAAATAGGGAAGCGGACTCTGGAAAATTAGAACAATTATTCGGCAAACTGGAAATGAATTAGTAGTCTCACGAGTGAACCTATAATTAGAATTTGACATTGGTTGACATTTGATATTATGGTAGACCCATTACAGACAAATTTACAGAACTTCCAGAACTCGCGGGTCTGTGCACACTGCACGTCCGTATACAGCAAGGTAATGTCCACCATGTTGCATATCGATACCCACAAACAAATTGGTAGTAAAAACAACCTAATAAATATTTCATTATAAAGGAAATCCATGAGCAGAGCAGGGGAAATCAATTACGTAAATATTTATAGATAAAGTTCAGATTGATGTAAATATTAATACTTCCAGATAGTCATCAAGTAAGTTTCAATAGCGTGCTCAAATGGATAATAATAATTTAATATTAATATAGAGTCATTACCAGTGTATCATATGAGATATATGCGTATGCGGACTTAAATATGGTTTGTAACACTGAATTATAAATCTGAATGACTTTGCCACCATTGTTTTGCAACAACGCAAAGAAAGTAACTTTAGCATTAAAATCTATTAACATCACACTCAGTATTAACAACGTTTACAAAATTAAGTAACTCAATAGAAAATGTTGTGTAACGTGATATTTACAGTATGTATTAATTAACAGAAAAGTTTAATTTTGTTAAATATATTATGTTTCTTAAAGGAAAAGCAATTATTTGACATCATAAAACCAAACTATTTCGAAGATGATTATCGTCATGAGAAATCAATATGCAATATTGGTATGTATTGGCATTTATTGAATACACCAAATTTTTGCTTATCAATCAATGCAGAATGGTAGGAAAAATTTTTTCATGCACAAATAACTTCTTCATTAAGATTAAAAACAATCTTTTAAATACAATTATAACAGTTACGAAGCCTTGTCCTGTTAATTGTTTTTAAGTGTATGTGTTTATGGTGTTTATTTACTGCACTAACCAGTACCACGTGTTTGGAAGAAGTCCAAACACGTAATACTGGCTTGCAAACACGTGGTACTGGATGAAACGAATACAAATGAGTTTGTATTCTCGGCATGGTTTGTCACCTAGGTGAGGACCAACCTTTTGCCCCTCAACATCTCAGCTTAGGGCGATCGAGTCATCCGCGGGTAAGACACACAAGCTTAGACGGAAAGAAAGATGGAAGGGTGATGGAATCATGAGAGAAGCATTGGGGGCGACCGATAAAAACAAATAAAGACTTGGCCGGGAACGCGAAGAAGACGGAAACCCAGAATTTCAAGATTGCGTCACTTTGAAATTTGGAGGGTTTCGATGACATCAAATGTGCTCGGTAGGGAAAATTAAACAACTATTTAAAAAGTGGTTTGCTCGCTTTGCACATCATAAATTGAGTGCTTGGCCCTACTAGAGAGGGTGCATGTATTCAGACGGCGTTGTGATGCGTAATGTAGCAATGTCAGGAGGGGAGATAGTTTTATAAACAATTAGGGGAAGAATTGGAGTAGTGTTAATGAAATGTATGAAAAAGTTGGAAGGCGAGTGTTTCAACAATAACAGTTTATTGCGCTTTTCCCCCTTTACAAGCAAGAACCACAATAGAAATCATACAGTAAATGATGCTAGGTATACCACTTATCAGAAATCAAAGTACCAAGTCTTTAGCTGTTCACCGTATTACCAGAAGATTTATCAGTTCGCAGCCTAATTCACAATAATCCAATAGAATAAACGGAGGTTCGGCGCGGTCGGCGTAATGGTAAGTGTAACAATCACTGAAGCGCAGTCGATCTGTGTCAATAAAATTCTGCTCTTCCGGGTGCCAGGTCGCTCGTTATACACAAGTCACCGCTGCTGGCCGAGACTCGCTCCAGTGGCTAGCTGTCTGGTCACAGAATAGATACTACACGGAAGGGAAAGCTACCTACAATCCGTGTGTCCATAAGATGCGCATGATCGCCATATTGAAAGCCGGTAAACAGCTGTACGACCCGGTGTTTACTGTGCGCTGTGTGAGAGAGTGCCTTTTATTTATTTCCGTTTTACTCGTATTTGGTGTGTGTGTGTGTATATATATATAACGAACAAAAACATACTGTGAGTGTCAAAAGTATTGGAACACCTCCGAAATTTCAGGTGTAAAACAAAATACAAACGAAAAATTTAAGGTACCGTTTAAAACAGTATATATTTTGTAATTGTTATTAGCAAAAAACCTAACATAACTTATTGGACAATTTAAAACGAAGTTTACAAACATTAGTACACAAAAGAAGGAAGCCAAAAGTATGGGAAAGTATTTGTTTACAGTTAGAAGTTTACTTAAATTGTAACTGTAAACAAATTAACATTGGGTGATATGTCCTTTGGCATTTATAATGGCTTCCCTTCACCTGGGCATTAATTCTACGCGCCTCGCCGTCATAGGTATCATGATACTGCCCCATTCCTCCTAGAGTGCGCGCTTAAGAAAATATTGACAGAAAATAGGTCTCTTCCTAATTTTTGTCTGTAAAATACCCCATAAATTTTCAATAGGATTAATGTCTGGAGATTGTGGTGGCGTTTCCAGATAATGTGGTGTATTGGAAAGGATCCACATTTTTGTGTTTCAATCCCTGTGCTTAGGATCATTGTTCTTCCGGAAAATGAAAACCATCTTGGCGGCCCATTTTTTCAGCACCTTTGTATGGTTTACTTTGCACAATATCGATGTACATTGCACGGTCCATTGTACCATTTATGAAGTGAATATTCCCCATACCAGAAGAACTCGTACACCCCCTGCCTAGTATAGAACCACCTTTGGATTTCACTGGGAGCAGGAGGTTGTCTTTGTGAAACTCGGAGTTTCTCTTCCTCCGTGCTATACATCTCCCATCAGCGCCAAAAATATTAAATTTACTTTCATCAGTAAAAATAAATTGGTTCCCCATTTATTGAAAACTGTTTCAATATTTTTTAGTCAATTCTAAGTGCTTTTTTACTTTCTCGAACACGTGCGTATATACGGACTAATATATATATATATATATATATATATATATATATATATATATATATATATATATAGTATAGAGATAGTTATGTATTGCTGCGCGAAAAAACGGCGGATTTTCGTCGGAAAAAAATTCATTGCCGGACTCTGGTGGTGAAAATGTACATAAAACTAATTGCTAAATTACGAGAAAAATATCTTTTAACACGTGGTGTAGCTTGAATACCTATTTTGTGGATCCTTGATGCCGAAAAAACAATTGGAAGCAAAACGTCCGTCTGTCCGTCCGTCCATGTGTGAACACTACTAGCGCCTAAAATACATACGATATTTTCCAAATTGATGAATCATAAGTCGATCTGGCTCTAATTAAAGCATTGAAATTTTGAAAAACATTCTTTAAAATTTGGGGGTACTTTATATGACGTCTCCCGGACATTTTCAAAAATTTCTCTAAAATGGTTCCAAATTTTTTCTTTATATTTCTTGTGACATAAGAGTAAAATACACTTATAAAGGTGGCATAGGTCCGATTTTCACGGTTAACTCTCGATTTTCTAAAATTACAAAAGTTTGAATTTTTCCGGCGTTTCCGACTACAAAATTGAAGACATTTATGCATTTTCCTTCAAATTAAGTTTGTTGTGATTAAATGGTTCTTTCAATTTGACCGTGCAGATTTTTTTGGAAATTTTAGTAGTTTTCGTGCAATAGTGCGTGCAATATTTGCAATTTTAAAAATTACAAAAACAAGATTTTTTCAAAAATGGCCCCAATAGTTTTCTTTAATTTTTTCTACGGTTAGTGCCATATCGCGCTATATTGCTCTATTTTTGGTTTTTCAAAAATCACAAAATTTTAATTTTTTTGACTTGTCTCTCGCGTCGGTAATACTTTAGAGGCGATTTCTTCACAGTATATTATTTACGAGAACATGTGCTTTAAATAATGTCAAATAAGGTTTCTCAGAAACACAACAGTTTTCTGTAAAAATGAACTCAAAATTCCGCATTTTCAGAAACGCTCAAACGTCATTTTCTCAAAAATGGATCCAATTTTTTCTTCAAACTTTTGCAAGAGATAGTGGTAATGGCGCTGATTAATATGACATAAAGTTTATTTTGGTGAACCCTTTTGTTATACACAACTACACAAATGTATTAATGTAAAGTTCAATGGATTTGTATTCATTATTGTATTTGTAAGTGGAAGTGCTTCAAATGACTGGAAATGAAGTTTTTCGAATACTCAATAGATTCTTGTGAAAAAGACCGTCAAATTTTGCATTTACAGTAACGCTTAACGCCATTTTCTTAAAAACAGCTTCAAACCTTTCAATGAAAATTTTCCATTTAGGAAGAAGTTTTAACATTGTTTAATTATAAATTAATATTTGGGTTCTACTACTTGGAAATTGAAAAGTGGAGAAAATTTCAAAGAACTGTAATTTCGGTGGCGATTGATGCCAGCAGGGAAGAAGGAGGGGCAAGAATGTACAGTACCAATCCACAAAAAGAAAATTAGAAAACTTTACAACGAGAAAGTCTGTGCCCTTCTGTAGCACGTCTAGTTTTTATTGTAGCTACTTCACTGTTGTATATTGCACTTAATTTCGCTGGAAATTGGTCGTTTATATTACTTTTTCTGTGTAAAATTTATTCATATTCTCAGATTTTGAAGGAGTTCCAATTCTTTTGACACTCTCTGTACATAACCCGAGAGGACCTTTGATTCGTATAGACAAATATTAATATCGCATATAGGCAAATATTAATAAAAAACAGCGATACTTGCTGAAGCTACAGAATGGCACAGACTTTCTCGTAGTAAATATTTCTAATTTCCTTGGACTGACTTTACGGTCTGGCACTATCCTCTTGCCAGATGCTATCTATCGCCGCTCAAATACATTTTTTTGACATTTTCTCAATTTTTCGGTTTCCTAATTAGAGAACCGAAATATTACTTAAAGAAAATTAAAAAAGAGGAAAACCTTGTCGTAAGGGACAATTATATAATTTTGGTGAAAAATTTAGAGCCGTTTTTAAGAAATGACGTTTAAGCGATAATGTAAATGCGAAATTTGAAGCTCTTTTCACCTATTGAGTTTTTGAAAACCTTAATTTAAAAGCATTTAAAACACATCTAGTCACAAATAAAATAAAGTAGAGTTTGAAGAAAAAATTGGAGTCATTTTTGAGAAAATGGCGAAGCTTATCTGAAAATGTGAAATTTTTTGCTAATTTTAATAGAAAACTCTTGAGTTTTCGAGAAATTTTATATGGTATTATTTAAAGCGCATGTACTCATAATATTATTGAATATATTCATTCTATTTCCATTATTTAAAGCACGTGTTCTCACGTTTACAAGCTGCTGTTGTTAATCAATATAATAAATGGTTGCGTATTTGACCAGCTACTGACGCGAACGTAACTACCTTAGCCGGTTTCAATGTCAATGTTTGCATTTTTCTCTAAATAATTGTTTCTCACGAAAAGACTTCTTATATGGATTAAAATCACCAAAAACATTTTCCAGACAATTAATATTCCGAAGTCGACACACTGACAGATAATTAAAGCAAACGCAAACAAAAAGTAAGATATTCTTTGAAAAGTTGACAAAGCCATACGTATAAAACTACGACCATTTTCTGCAACGAAAAACAGCGTAGCAACACAATTTCCAAATCCCAAGACAAAGAGAGCTTCTCTTAAAGTTTTAACTGATACAGGTTCTACAGAGTCAAAATAAGACTTCGTAGTGAATTTGTCACATATATAAACCATTCCCTCCAATGCTGGATTCAATCTGCAAGCGTCGTCTTTAATTTTTTGAAACAGTCCGGCATCTACAGCTCTTTGAATCAGAATGTCAAAGCGTTGAGCATGAACCCAATTATTACGAACCATAAATGCTGTATAACGTGGGCTGAAGAAACACGGTGGGGGGCGAATCAAAGTGATGTTCAGTTGCTGGTAAGCAAACGTAATGGCAAAAGACATCTCATCTTCGATTAAGAGTGCTTCCGTCTTTCTTTGAGGAGGTTGATTTGTAGCTTTTGAAAGCAATGATGCGTGCACACCTTTCACTCCTTCCATTGCATGCATCACTTCGTAACCTATAAATGTGCTCACGCGCGTAACAATTGCGTTGAGGTCTTCCAGAGTGTTTATTTCTTCTTGATGCCCAGGCGAAAGTATAGATCCGGTCAGATCACCGCCAATAATGTTCCACAGGAAGAAACTCAGAATGCTCATCCAAATCATAAGGCGACCCATACGTTGATCAAAGCTGCCTGTTATGAGGGTGGATATGACTTCAAGCACAGCAAACAGGGGTTTCAATCTATAACCAACCACAACTCCAGAAACAAGTGTTATGACGCAGGCAACTGTAGCCAGAAATGTAGACGGAGAGACCGTCGATACTACACTTTGCTCAACAGATGAAGGTTTTTGAAGGAGAAAACAAAGATCATTCTTATCGTGAGGGTAAACATTACTTATTTTTGAGTCCATCAATGAGCCAATATAAGTTGATTCTGTGTACAAATCTATTTCACCTTTTAACAGTTTCCCAATAGCCGTTTCTTTTCTCCAGTTAATACTAACTGCAATGCATGTCAACTCCAAACGAGATTTTACCAAATCTAACAACATTAGGTGGGGATCTATTGATTTAAAACGTGATACGCTTTGTTTTTCTGCACACCAATTCCGCAACACTACTCTATCAGTATAAGAAAAACCGTATGTAACAGTATTATCAGCTGAAGATGCTGCGTTCACTGTCTTCAACGAATACCTCTTCGACACATTTGATGGCATTTCGTCACAAATGGATTTGTTTTGGAGAGAAAGAATAATGTCTATTCGTGATGAAAATATGAACATCGGATATAAGAGTGTTAAAATCACTATGCACTGCATTTTAAACACTTGTATTTTTCTTCTTTAAAGAAGATAAAGTAGAAAAATCAATCCCAATACAATACGAAACTTTTTTTAAATTTTTTGCGTGTTCAACTAAATTCACTGTCAAATTTGATCCGATTTCGAAGAAATGTGTGATGCTCGGAGGGTAAACACAAGAAATCAATGCAATTTCCAAATCAATTCTTTCTAGCCGAATCCAAAGTAAAGGTATGTGGTAATGATGTCAGATGAGAATTGACGATAATGACTTGATAAAATGTTCGAAGAAATCCAGAACCTTTAAAAACAAGTCGCAAGTTTGGTCAGTTTACACACAAACAAAATGAAGTATTCAGAAAGAGGTCTATTGTGATGTAAAATTTCTTTAACTTGTCTGAATCTATTTCTATTGTAAATTTCACAACCTACAACTTGTTGGCTTTCAACCATTTAAGAAAGTTCATAAATTCATACACTTCTCTATGGTGCCGTAGTCGTATGAAAATGCTAAATGCTAAAATACTTTAACAAATATGAATATTTTATATGCAACCTTCTTGCAAAGTAATCCTTGTTTAATACTTTACTGAGTTCGGTTTTTCAAACACGGAAAGAATGTTATATATTTGTCACACGAATATTTATTCGTCAAATATTATGATTTTTAATTAAATAATTGTTTTGTGTTTTCCTTAATGCGTACTTTTCTTTTGTAGCCCCATACATTTTTCCTCTGTTTTTTTGGAAGCAATTAACTTCTTTCGTTCGATTGAGTAAATGTTTTTTTCCGTGCTGGGCCTGAATACTTCCTACTAGCAGTAGGATTTTATGGAAAGTTCTTTGAAATGGTTTTATCAAAGGAAAATTATTACAAAGGCGAATCAATTGATGTTTTGTTTAATTATCATCAAAGTAATTTGCAAACCATGAATTATCATTAGTGTGACTTTTGTGTAAATAATTATATAAATACAAAAACTCAATAATTATTTTAATAGCAAACTCAATATTAGTAAACTAAAAAATATTAATATAAATGACTCAACAAATCTATTTCGGTATACTTGTGTATTTATGTTATACTCGTATACTTATATACTACTAAATATTTTGGTATACTTGTATACGTATATTAGGATACTAGTAAATGATGAAAATACCTCTCACTGTCCTTTGGAATGATTTCATGTAAAACTAATAGTGCTAAAACAGAACGTAGTTTTTCGCCCTTAGTATTGGTTATGTATTTTTGTATTTATATCACAATTTCTGTTCAAATGAACACATCTCAGTCATATTTTTTTGTAAAGCTAATTACAAATCGTAGACCATGACCTCATTTTAAAATCTATCTTTAAGGAACATATTAACCGAAACAATCTCTTTTAAAACTTTTGTATTTGTAGAAAGGCGGCGAAAACATTGTGAACTTTTGATATTTTAAAAAAATCAAGTTATTCAATGAATATGTGACCTACACCAATATCTTAAACGCCCTTCGCACTATACAATAACAAATTTTAATCAAAAACGTTGGAGCAATTTTTTGAAAATTTTGAATATGTTACAGGGGCTTCATGTTAAGTATTCCCCAAAATTAAAATGTTGTTTTCAAATTCAAGGGGCCGCGTCATCGCCCAGTTGATTACAGAATATCAAAAAAAAATCGGCTGAACAGTTTAGCTGCTAGCGTTGTTCACAGACCGGCTGTCATTGCGGACGCGCAGGCAAACGTTGAGCCGTCAATGGATTTTTCGGTTTCAAGGGCACACAAAATATTGATTCTGGCTACACCACGTGATAGACGATTTGCTTCTCTATTTAGTAAGTGGATTTATCCATTTTGTTATCAGGGTTCGGCAATATTTCCTGCCAAATATTCACCGCTTTTTTCTGTGGCATTACATATCTTTCTACTGCATAAGTAGAAGCGAGAAAGTAAAAATTGAAGATATGAGCATAGAAAAAAAATCATTCTATTAAGTTTCGTTTGTATTCTTTATTATGAATAAAAATCATACAAATCAATTCATCAGACAATAACTAGAAAATAATTAAATAAAAAGCGAACTTATTAAACGAACAATTAGTAATATTGTAGTGGGACACATTTTCTTTTACTTTAGAACTGGATCCTAAAGCATTTTTTTTTTGCGAGGACAAAAATCAACTTCGGAAGTTTAAATAACCTCTCCTCCCATTTTTATACAGATTTGGACTGTCAGAACGTTTATCTCATTAACATTTAAAGGTAGTATCGAAAAGTTGTGATTTTTCTCCATCATTTGAGTTGACCTTTAGGTTAGGTTAAGAGATAGACTTCGATATTATGTTTTCATTTTGTCATAATGAGTATATTTATTTAGTGATATTATTTGCATTTCTCATAAGTACACTGAAGAGCAATACCAATGCAACTTTTGGGTTATCAGCATCCATTATTTTCTTGGTTCCCTGCCTTCCCAAGATTTTAACACAAAACTGTAACGAATGTCTCCAGCCTGCACACAGGACTTGAGTATTAAAAGTCAATTTGTGTGTTTAATTGACCTAGGCCCAAACATATTATACGGACTAAATGTACCAGTTCAGTCACATTAATGTGACTACCCGTCGAAAGCTTTAATCACCCATTTTTGCAGCGCTGACCGCTGCGAGACGCACAGAAAGACAGTCAATGAGCTTCTGGATGGTATCGACACGAATGTTGAGCCATGCCGACTCCAGTGCCGCTACACTAGGTTCCTAGGTTTCTGTATCGTATTGCGGACAGCCCGATCAAGATGATCCCACGCACTCTCAATTGCGTTTATTCGGGGGAGTTTGGTGTCTATGGGCATACTGCTTTTCGAAACACGTACGTACACTGCCAGCTGTATGACACGTTGCATTGTCCTGCTGGTAGATGCCGTCTTGCCGAGGAAAATCGGTCTACATATAGAGACAGACATGGTCCCCAGCGATTGCTGCATAATTCTGTGGATTCATTGCGTTTTCTAGAATAATGAGATTACCTTGGGAATGACACGAAAACCTTCCCCATGTCATCATGCTGCCTCGTCTGTCTTGGACCCGGTCGGCGATTTTTGATGGTGATTGTGTTCAGACGTTTCACACCGTTTACGCCAACGATCACTTTCCCGATGGAAGAAGTAAAGTGATTCATCTGAAAAGACCACTTGTCGCCACTCACTAAACATACAGATGTGATATTGACGTGCAAATTCCAGCCTTCGTTGCCTATGAACCAAAGTCAACATGGATGCATGAGTTGTGTTGGTTGTTCTCTCTCTGGGATGAGAGAACGGTGTGCAGTCCAAGTTCGCACTGCTTTGCTGCAACTGGCTCGGGGTAGACAGTCAAACACCAACTCCGTTGACAGTCATTTATTCCAAAATGAGTAAAGGAAGATCTGGTTACAGCTTACAGCTTACAACTAATTGTGCTCTCCCTCCCGTAGGGCCCTCTATTTTGCGGGTGATTAACAGCCACGTGCCGCCGGCAAGCGCAGGCAGTCGCCTGATGGAGGATCTGTACTCACGCGGTTGCTCTCGCTTTTGGGAGAACTTCCTGCGTGACTCCACGTGTACTCTTGTACACACGGGCCTACGAGTTCACGTGTTTGAGTGGATTGGCATGCTACATATTAGCCGCAATTTCCTGAGTGCTGTTTCTTAATATTTATTATAATTTATAAGTGTTTTCCAGCTGCTCAGGATTCGGTACTTCGGCAGAAGTACGTGGTCACAGAAGTGTGAAACAAAGGTGTGGGGTATAACTCATGACCTAGACGCCTGCTGCGGAGGCTCATACGCAGAAACGTTCTCTGAACGGTTTTTGAGGAGACACTGTTGGTAGCCCCTTGTTTCATCTGGACGGACAGTTGCTCTACAGTTGCGTGTCTATACTTAGGTTTCCTTACCAGGCAACTGAGGGTATTATCTTCAAGATGGAATATGGCTCGGCTTTTCGCGCTTTTCTCGCTAGTGCCGCTAGAGTCGCTTGATCTGCAACACTGTTTGATACGGTCACGCTCATGCGACATCTTGCAGCAGGACCCAGAAAGACGCAAAAAGTCGTGCTACATTCCATCTAGAAGATTCTACCCTGAGATGCCACGTTGGAAAAACCCAAGTATATATGCCCGTACACGTCTCGGCAGCCGTCAGTTAAAAGTTACTTATTGATACGATTTGTGTGTGAGTATGTGTTTTTGCACAGAATTGACAGTACCTACGTAAAAGTATTTTATGGTTTACTAGCTCAATTTAATTTAAGTGTTGTTGAAACTTAAGCTGTTTTTTATGTTCCCGTTATCTACAGAAATATTGCGAATTATAATTGCCTCGACATAAGAATAATAATAATATGAATTGAAATGGCATCAATTGAAAATCAAACGATTTGAGCTATTTCTAGTTACATTATTTTTAAAAGCTATTTAAATTTTTCGTTATTTATTTATAATAGTGTATAGGAAAAACAATGTGATTTTCGAAGTTTTTAATCCGTAATATCGCGTAAAAAAAGCGTTAAGACACACAGTTTTAAATGACCGCTCCCACATTTGCTTACAATATGGCGCAATGTTCAATAGCGCAAATGTTCAATGTTCAATTTGTTAGGCTAGTGCTCCACGCTCACCATAGGAGTAGTGAGCCTTGGTCGCGGCGGAGGGATACTTCTCTGAATTACAAGTGATGTTTAATTGTTTAGCAAACTGTCACTTTGGCTCATTCTTAGGAAAATCCTTCTATAGTAGACCTCTCGTCTGGGTGGGGTATCGCACGTTTATGCCGAACAAAGGCGGTGGTCACATTAATACAACTGGACTATTTAGCTCCCAAAATGAAGATTTAGAAAGAGAAGAAGAATAATGACAAGAGTGAGACCCAAAGGTTACGGAGAATATGGAGACGGACAACTAGTAGACAGAAGAAGACAAGGAAAACGAGGGAATATATATTAAAATTTTCGAACATTTATTTCAAGAGTTTACATTTCAAGAGTTTGTGTCTTCTTTCAATTACATTGTTGAATATATTTTTTTTTCTTCTCGTCCTTATTTCGTAAGAAGATAAAGTACAGTAGTTATGCGCGGGAAAACAGTACATTTTTGTCAAAAAATACTCTAGTAACAAAAAGTGACCATAATACGAAAGAATCCTTTGATGACAAAAACGTTTGTCTTTTCGTCCGTCTATCTGTCATCTATCTCGCCGTCCTTGTGTAGCCAATATCAGCGCAAAAAGCTTTCAGCTGAATTTCTTCAAAATTGATATTTCTCGACTGATTTAAAGGAGAGCAAATCCTCTGAGTTTGAAACGGATATATTTATTTTTGGCGTATCTTTTCATGAAGCCTCAACAATATGTTCACACTTTTCTTAAAAATGGCTTAACTTTTTTCGATTTAACTTTGCCTTCTGACAACCTAAAATAATGGCGCACATCTCATTTACGTTAAAATATATTAATTTTTCGAAAATTGCAAAAGTTCAAACTGTTTTCCGGGGACTTCCTTCAACTACAGAATTGAAGATAGATATTTTTTCCACACTGATATCTGCTTTAAAAGATAGTTCTTCAAATAAGGACATTACAACTATTAGAAAATACGAGTAGTTTTTGCAAAAGATGTAGGCAATTTTAAACAATCACTCCCATTCTTTTCTTTAAATGGTTTTCTCATACGTATAAAATGTTAAGAAAACACAGAAAACACTGTGTGAATAACAAATCCATGAGTAATATAACGCAAAGCAGTGACAACTTACGACAAGAAGTATGCATACGCAGATGATTTGTGATATTTTTGGAATTTCCACACTCTCCAATCAAGTTCCAACGTTAAAACTAGGGATCCCAGAATTAAGAAAAGGTGCACTTTCCCCCGTAGCACATCACATACGGTTTTTTATGTAAAATAAATAAATAAATATAAACTCACCAAAAGACGATACTATTTTTTGTTCTATATAATTTATTAGCGTCACCTGATATCTCTCTGATACCTCTGGTATCTCCGGTATCATCTGTGGTAAAATATACAAAACGACATGAAAGAGTAGTTGACCTCCCAAGAGCTAACATTACTTTCTCTTTCTTAGAACGAATCTCTTTGAAGTTCCAACACCACTGCTAACTCCATATTACAGTGAACATTTACAGTTTCATTAACAGTGAAAATCTGATACAGCGTTTGTAATAGTTATTATCTGGGTTGGCGAATGCACGCCATCGAGCAACCCCAACGGTTTGCCACAATTTGCATCAGCGGTTTCGTCATGACCTCCTCCAACTAAGCAATCTACAAAGTTGCTCAAAACCACCACTTGCTGCAATTTCATATTTCAGTGGAGTAGTCTCCTTTCAGACTGCCTTTTAGGTTTTAGGAGCTGAGTAGGGAAATGAAATTTCGTGTAGTCCTCTTCGATGTACGTTTCCTTAACATTCAAGAGTTTCAGCATAAATCACCTCAAATATACCTTTAGCACTTCTGCATGAAAACAGTTTTATTAACCGCCTTTTAATCGAAAAGTTCCGCCGTGTGGTACGGATTTGGACATTTTTATTTGAATTTTGCCGGGTGCGAACAGCAAAGTTAATAAAACTGCCACGGAATCAGTAATTAAACAATAAAAATAATGAAAGCAACTTTCATGAAGCTATTTCTGGGATACCAACACTAAAATTCTTCGATTTTATTGTATTGTCGTTCCGTCCGGCAACGTTTTGCTTGCCTGCAAAGTCTACACTTGTTACGTAAATACGTAACTATTTCAAGTCACACTGTTCAACACCAGACGCGCAATCTGAAAGTGAACCCTAGCATTACCGAATAATAATTGGTAACGTGCTGTATCTTTCATGGACAAAAAGTGCCCATATGTATAACTCATTATGACTATAATATTCTAATTAGAATATTTATCTTGTGAATGATTTATAGTGTAATTATAAATATAATATTGTAATGTTAAAAATCACTTGAATAACGTCATTATTGAAACCACTATCAGTCATCTTAATTCTTTTCAACAATACGTACAGGTTAAATACAATCCAGTAGTACAAACTGCTGTACTGTATTGCTTCGATAATGGATGACAGTCAGAAGTTTAACCAATCTTTGGGGAAAAATTACCCACGCACGAAAATATCGAATTAAAAAATAAAGGTTATTACGCAGACTTGAATGTTATAACGTAGAATTAGGTGTTTGACAAATAAAATAAAAATTAAAAATATTTGAATCCATTTAAAGCACATTTTGTTTCAGAATCGAAATAATGGACACTCTTTGCCCATTCTTGGTAATGCTAGGATTAATTGAATCACGTATCGAGCATGATTCCGTCCCTGGCGGTTCCTAGACAAAAAATGAATAAAACATCATCTAATGTTATTCCCCTCTCCTGATTATCTCTCCTGTAGTCAAAAAGTCTTACAGTGATGCTCCTTTTGCTTCCATTGTCAAATCATTCATACTCTCGCGTTTTTCAAACAGCGTCGTGACCACAACAATCACCTCTCTCTCCTCTTTCCCTAGCATCAACACCGCGACGTTCCAAACGTCACCATTTTGTCCCCACTTATATCATAGCACCCACGCCCACTTATATCATTGTCCCCACTTATATCATCGCTCCATTATTATCATCGCACCCACCTCGTTTCCACTCGCAACACAACGCAGAGAATTATTTCGGATGCGATAGCTCAGCGTCAACAGTGTTGTCTTTACAGCATCGGGTCTCAAGGGGTGTTAGAAGTTTGGGTCTCAGCGGTGACGGATATTTCGGCAATAAGTTCTTTGTCAGATTGAATTCAGCCGCTGTCTGGAGGAGAATTGAAGCGGCTGGCCGCACTGGTCGGTGTTTTCTCCGATCCATACCAGGAAAATGCCGGTGCTGTACTGTAACAAACGGGTGACAGACCGCGCGCAATCATTTCTTCCTCATTCTTATCCCCTCCTCTCCCCTTGCACACCCAAACTTACCCTGGTTATCATGCACAAAACTACCACCACATGTATCACTCAGGGTCTTAGTGTCTGTGACGCTCTGTACTCATTGTCATTTCTGTCGTCTATTACAGCTAGCCCCGTACCCGAAACTTGTTTCATGTTTCATTGCCTCGATTCATTCGTGCCTTTATCCTCGTTCCCTTCGCATTGATTCCATTTACGACTTCTCTTAGCTCTTGATCCTGCTTCGTTGTCAAACATTTCTCTACACTTTTCCTCTACCCCTCAACCCATCCGAATGCATACTCCTTCCGATGTCCCCATCCCATTCTCCACCCCCACCCCAATTCCTCTACCTTCCCATCTCACACTCCATTATTCACCCTCAACGCATCTCCCCCATCCCCAGTCCCAATGTCATACAAAACTTAATTCCCATCCCCTTCTCCCCACTCATCCCCATCTCCAACCCCATCCCCAACACAATCCCCAGCTTCATCTCCCTCCCTATACCTTACCCCATCCACTACCAATCCCTTACCCCACCCCGCACATCCATCTCATCGTTCTTCAAACCCCTCCCAACCCCTCCCCAACCCCTCTCCAACCCTTCTCCATCCCTCCCCACCCTTCACCACCCCTCCCTACCCCTCACATACCCCTCTCTCCCAACACCCTCCCCAACCTCTCTCCCAACCCCTTCCCACCCCATTCCCAACCCCTCTCCCCAACCCCCTCCCCAACACGCTCCCCAACTCCCTCCCCAACCCCGTCCCCAACCCCCTCTCCAACCCCTCCCCAACACCCTCCCTAACCACATCCCCAACCACATCCCTAACCACATCCCTAACCACATCCCCAACCACATCCCCAACCACATCCCCTACCACATCCCCCAACCCTCCCCAACCATCCCCAAACCACATCCCCAGCCCCATCCTCAACCTCTTCCCAGACACATCCCAACCCCGGCTCCAACCCCATCTCCACCTCATCCATATCCCTAACTCCAGCCCCGGCTCAACTCCCCTCCTTCGCGCTCCTTCCTTTCCGTCCACCGCCCGAGCGCCATGCCCCGGTGATGTGCGTCCGCTTGGCTCCGCGGAGGGCGCAGCCGCCCGGCATGTCCGCAGGGGTCGGCTCCGGGGGCGGAGCGAGAGGATTACACTCGGCACTGGGCCGGGAAAAGCGTTCATGAACTGGCACAGTGCAAGCGAACAAGTGGGACACTCCGGCCCATGGCGAACGGCATTCAATGAAACGCTTTATTTGGACTTTCTTGTGGACGATATACAGAGAAGTAGTTATTAATAAGTTGATTAGTAGTTTATTAATTTCCCAATCGGGAACAATAGAGGAACACTTTTTAAAGACAATTGAATTACTCACTGCACATGCTTTCTTTCATATTAATTTTAATGACCAATAATTCTCATTTAACTATATTCACGATGGGATGAAATATCTTTTCATCAAGTTACTATATTTGTTAACATAAAATTCCTCACCATACCTTAAAAAATTAAATATTTTAACCTAAACTTGCAGAAAATGATTGTAACTTATTTCTAAATGTAATACACTTATAATTGTTCATAAATATACATAATTTCTCTTCAATTATTTTGCAATTT
This sequence comes from Teleogryllus occipitalis, assembly GCA_011170035.1. NCBI lineage: Eukaryota > Metazoa > Arthropoda > Insecta > Orthoptera > Gryllidae > Teleogryllus > Teleogryllus occipitalis. The sequence goes on from BLKR01001347.1 coordinate 180,002, forward strand.
AATATGGGGTAAGTTGCTACAGAGACGTTCATCGGCTATCGTAATGGCATTGATAAGTCTGCTCAATCACAATTGCCCGCGGACAATTTCCCTGCAACGCAGTCACGGACGTGAACTGGATGGGAAAGGAGTCCTCTTCAATATAAACGTAATAGAAACAGCAATCACAGAGTGAAATTGAAGCTGGAAAGCAAAGAAGTTTAGAAAATACTTGACGAAGCTAATGTTCTCGGAGCTTTGCGGCTCGCTACGCTTTTTGGACAACCCTTTTTTCATTATCGCTACGGAATAGAGAAAGTTATGATTTCATAAGCATTTGATGCACGAAAAAAGTGGCGAATATTCGGCGGAAAAATGTTTATTACAGGGGCCTGGTAACAAAAAAGTGAAAATATCTAGTTGCTGAATTTAGAAAAATTAATCCTCTAACACGTGGTGTAGCCAAAATCCCTGTTTTGTGAGTCCTTGATAACGAAAAATCGAATGACGGCAAAACGTCTGTCTGTCGGTCCGTCCGTTCTTCTGTCTGTGAACAACGCTAGCAACTAAAATGTCCAGCTCATTTTCCCGAAAGTTGATATTCCCTAATTGATCTGGCTGATGTCGCGATCCCTCGAATTTGTAATTGGTATTTTCATTTTGCGGGTGCTTTACATAAAGCCCCTGAAACGTTTACCATATTTTAAAAAACGGCTCCAAGAAATTTTAAGAGAATGGTGCAGGTGTCATGTTTGTTGTAAACTCTTATTTTTCGAAAATTGCGTAAGTTCAGAATTTTTCGGAAGTCTTCTTACCATTAAAGTATTAAGAATAGAGATTTTTACCTTAATGAAATCTGTTCCTTAAAGATAAATTATGAAATAAGGTTAGGTATAATTATTCGAAAATTTGAGCATTTTTCGCGTAATTTTGCGTAAAAGTACGGGCGAGAAAGTACGTGCTGTTTTAGCATCAATCATTTGTAACATGCCTAGAGTCGTTGGATTTTCTGTGGGTTCCCATATGACTCGTTTAAGAAAAAATTGGGCAATTCTTGGATGTTGTATGATATACAGTTGGGTAGATGGTTAAACAAAAATCAGAAATTGTGTTTATCGTAAGATTTGGGATTTATTTCTCTCGGTTGAAAGGAAAAGGTTTTGGCAGAATGTAAGCTAGTGGCAAACGTCGTTTCTTCGCTGTTTTGGATAATGTCTGTCTACTTGTCAATAAAATAGTATTGTTAAATACAGCTAACAGCGTTGCTCTAGAACTTAATATTTTTTATTCTTTTTTAATAGACCCATTTTATTCTCCTTTTCTTAAATTACCCTACAACGAAATAAATAATTGGCATTTTTTGTTCTTATCGGACTGAAAAATCACTTTTCACTACGCCATACACTTTATTGTACGTCTATTGCTGTTCCTTTTATGCACTATTAACTTTAACATAAAGCTTCTTTAGTAGCCTGTCTTCGTTTCGGATATTTCCTGTATTACAATGTAAGGACGAAAGAAAAATTGAAAATGGAGCCTTGCCAGGGGCTAAGCAAGGCGCTAGTCTGTGAGTCCTCAAGCCCTCATAATCCTCTGATGAAAAAAGCCAATCTTGAACTACGAACGATCTTGTTCATATTTCTCCTGCTCTGAAGGCCCGTAGAGCGGCCAGAATATGACGGAGAGAGAGCAATTTCTTTTCTTATTATAGATCCAATTGTCGGACATTGTCTTGGGATGAACGAATTAGGAAATGTGAGTAATTATCCACAATGGTGTATCCACAAATATAATTATACGCAAATATTTTTACACACACGCATACACACTCTTTTCCGTAAAAGTAATATTGTAGAACATTTGCCATTGTTTTGTCCTGAAGACGTAGCGACTTGAGTTATTTAAATGGGACACTAAATGTTTTTACGCATTCACCCTATGCCATATATAGATAATACTGTAAGTCATAAGTCATTGTATTTGGGTAGATGTATAACGAAATGTGTTACTCGGATTTGGTTAAAAAATTATAATTTCGTCCACGAATGTTTTCATATGTTCAGTTTTCCTTGAACATTTGCTTATTTGGTATATGCAATTCATATTAATTCTAAGCTGAAACATTTCTTAAATACCTTCTCAACTTTTCATGAAGAGTTTTGTCTTACCTTCCTGTTACATTTAACGATCTCCCATTATTGTCTATGAACACAATTTATTTTCACACTCCCGCTTCCAGGTATTTAACCCCGTGAAGCGTTAATAAAATAATTTTTTTTATTATTTTACTGATATAAACATTCTCAATCGTAAAAATATTTCTTGATGGAAAAAGTCTTAATAATTTTGTAAGGATGATACAAATAATAATGATAATAATAATAATAATAGTTATAAACAAATTTTTATTGTTCAAAAAATTGACTGCCAAGAATCGTACCCGTATCATACGGCATACGGCCAATTGCTGCAACTACTTGAGTTCCCACGTCAGTCAACTCTTAACACGGCCTTAGGAGTTAATATTAATTTCTTTTGTACATAATAAACAATTTACACGATTTTGTAGTGGTTACATGTTTCTGCAATGCAAATATTTGCATCGAATGGGTTTTTTCAGACCGACATTTGAGTGCTTATTTTGGCTCAGCTATTCGGAATATCCAAGGAGTCGGAATATCCAATGTGACTTAATAATCAGAAAAAAGAGACTAGAAGAGGGGAAAACAAAAGAAAATGAAGACGAAGATGATGAGATTTAAATAAACTACTCTTAGGTGGGAACTGTTTTGTATGAATAGAGGATAATGATGAATATTACGGAAAGAAAATATATGAAGATTGAAGAAGAATGATGAAGTTAAATAAGAATATTTCAGTTGGTAAGATAATGAAGAATATGATAATAGTTAATAAATTAAAGAGTGTAATGAAGATAAAAATGATTAGGATGGAAAAGAAACCCGAAGAAGCTAAAAAGAAAATCATCAATATTCAATTATACATGCATACATCCAAGACAAAATATTCTTCTTTTAAAGGGAGAGAGAGGTAGCTCAGGGCATCAACTGATGTCACTGCAGTGCCCCCCAATCAGAATTCCTACGTGCTAATCCTCATGATGCCAGGATTTCCGATACTAGCTAGAGAGCTAGGACGAATTCAGCGTCTGTCTGGAAGACAAGTGTTGTATACGGCGGTCGTTTGAACCTATGGATCGATATGGATATACGGTCGTTTGAAGCTATAGACAACGCGCGCTCTGGGGGCTGCTAGCAGCAGCGACAAGGTCTGGACACGCGCCGACGGCTATCAGGCGCGGTGCGAGTCTGCACCAGTGCTTAGCTTGATTGATTGATTGATTGATTTTTTCGTGTTTCCGGATACGTCAACTTCTTTGGTCATTAGTCCCGTGAGTGTAGTGCATGTTTCACCGGGAGATGGCGGGGATCTTCCCCCGCTGGATGGCGAGATCCGGCGCCGATTTTCCTGCGAGCACTTCGGAAGCCGCGGGTGTAAGGCAGGCTCACGCACCGACCAAGCGGGGAGCTCTTGAAGGCGACGACCGAGCCATCTAAATCCAGCAGCGCCCAAAAGTCAATCTCAACCAAACTATATCCAAACCTTTAGGCTAATTTGGGCTGATTAAGTACTCTATTCCCGAATTTTAGGCTCTTTTGGACTTCCCAAAATCGTGGGGGAAACTAGCTTTATACTAAAGCTTTGGACTTAGACTAAAGCTTAGACTTTAGCTTTAGACTAAAGCTAGCAGCACCCACTCAGAAAATACATCTCAAAATCAATTCAAAAATATGAAATCACAAACGAAATTTAAGGCTAATTGTAGGTTTTTGGAAAAAATATATTTCAGCATTCATATTTCAAAATTCAGAGCTGTACAAAGAGACAATTGGTTCTTATGGACGAATAAATGCAAAATAATTCCTAAAATTTGGGAAGAGAGCACTTAATTAGCCCAAAATTAGCCTTAAATTTTGGATATAGTTTGGTTGAGATTAGTTTTTGGGTGCTGCTGGCCGTAGATAGCTCGACAACCGCGTGCGAATGGGAGAGTCACCACCTACGCCGGAAAACGACGCAACTGGGGTCGTACCCTTGCGACGACACTCGGAGGTGACGGCCGAGCAACCGGTAGCGGTAGGTCAGTGCATCAACTGATGTCACTGCAGCGCCTCTAACCGGGAGGTTCTAGGTTCGAGTCCTGACGGCGGCAGGATTTTCGACACTAGCTCTTCAGCTAGGTCGAATTCAGCTGCTGTCTGGAGGAGTATTCTAGCGGGCGGCTGCTCTGATCGGTAGTTTTCCGTGGTTTCTCCGATCAACACCAGGCGAATGCCGGAGCAGTACCCTACCAAACGGGCCACGGACCGCGCGCGATCTGTCCTTCCTCTTCCTTGTCCTCTCCTCTCCCATTACACACACACTTACACTAACATGCACTACACTACCACATATTCCGGGAGACCGGTCGGGAGTTTAGAACTTGTCCCGGCTGGGGCGGTGCCCCGTTGGTGGGAGAGTCCTGGTTAGGGGGAAATTCCACTAGCCGACGGTAGGTCGGCGCCGGATCTCGCCATCCAGCGGGGGAAGATCACCACCATCTCCGAAAGAAACATGCAGTACACTAACGGGACTAATGACCACAGTAGTTGACGCGCCCGGAAACATGAAAAAATCAATCAATCAATCAAACGGCCGAGCAACGGGATGCTGCAGCTCGAGGCATCCGTTATACACGGCTGACGGTGACGCCACGGTGTGACGAGAGAAGCGTCACCCGCCAACAGACGGAAGATTGATTGTAGCGGAAGTCATTTGTGTGATGTAAAAGCAGTCTCAGCAAATGTAACGGGTTTGGACTGAATACATTTTTTGTTAAATCAATTTTATATTTCTATTTACTGAACATAACAATAAGTCTGCCGACCTCGATGGCCGACGTGGCTAAGAGCGAGTACCGACTCAGCGCTTCGGTCCGAAGGGTCGCGTGTTTGAGTCCCGCCTTGGGCATGGCTGTTTGTCCCTTGATTTTGTATGCATGTGTTGTCGCGGAGGGCCTCGCGTTCTGCTGACCCCAGATCAGAGGAGCCCGCAAGTGTGTTGGTGTCTAGTGTATGGTCGAATATGCATCCCATCGGGGCGTAAAGGGTAACCGGCTGTCGGCTGGATAAAAGCCCTATATAAAAAAAAACACAATAAGTCTAGCGGCAGGTTGCTCTGATCAAGAGTTCTCCGTGGTTTCGCAGATCAATACCAGACAAATGCTGAAGCAGTACCCTACCAAACGGGCCATGCGCAATATTTCCTTCCTCTTCCTTGTCCTATCCTCTCCCTTTACACACATACTTCCACTTACATGCACTACACTACCACACATTCCGGGAGATCGGTCGGGGGCTTAGAGCTTGTCCCGGCGGGGGCGGTGCCCCGCTGGGGGAGAGATACCTGGTTGAGGGAAATCCTGCTACACGACGGAAGGTCGACGCAGAATCTCGCCTACCAGCCACCTCCAATCTCCTCCAATCTCGCCAATTACTGCCACCTCCTGAGGAAACAATCATGCACTTCTCTCACGGGGCTAATAACTTTAGCAGATGATGCGCTCGGAATAAGCCATCAATCAATATTGATCACTTAAAACATTTTTCACGATTTCAAAATAATGATTGCCGAGATGAAGAGCAAGGTGGGGCGAATCGTCTAAATTGGCTTAAATGTATAATTATCGCGAGTCTCGGTTATTTTTGAAACTAGCTAAATAGCTAGGTCATTTTCATCCGCTGTCTGGTGGAAAATTCTAGCATCCCTTCTTTTTTCGGTTGTTTCTTGCGATTTACTTGTGAATTCTTGTAAGAATTCTTGTAAAAATTCTTGGAAGAATAGTGTTTTTTCCTGGGAAAGTGGCGGTGATCTTCCTCCTCTCCATGGTGAGGATTGGTGTCGAACTACACGTCAGCTAGCGGGATTTTTCCCAGCCGGCTATCACTCAAAAGGGAAGAATCGCCCCAGCCGGGACAAGCTCTAAACTCCCGTCTACTCTTCCGACGCTTTTGATGGTCAAGTGCACGTAAGTGTAAATGTGTATAAGTAAGGGGTGAGGATTCCACGAGTAAGGGAAAGAAAAAAATCGCGTGCGGTCCGGACAGAGGCACTTCAGTGTCATCACTTGATGCCTTGAGCCACCTAATTTGAAGGCATCTCCCAAGATATAACATGCACCACACTAACGGAAGTTACTACCACAGTGGTTGGCATGGTTGGAAACAATCAATCTCCGAATGAAACCAGGAGAAATTGCTCAAGGCATTAACTGATGTCGCTACAGTCCCTTTGATGGGGAGGTCCTAGGTTCGAGCCCCGACTGTGGCAATATTTTCGGCACTAGCTTGCCAGCTAGATCGAATTCAGTCGCTGTCTGGAGGAAAATTCTAGCGCCTGGCTGCTCTGATTAGTTTTCCGCATTTCTCCGATCAACAGCAGGCGAATGTCGGAGGAGTACCCTAACAAATGGGCCACGGAATTCGCGCTGTCCCACTGGTGGGAGATACCTGGTTTGGGGAAACCCCGTTATCTGACGGTGGGTCGGCGCCGGATCTCGTCATCCAGCGGGAGAAGATCACCGCCACCTCCGGAGAAAAAACACACCCGACACTTACGGGGAAAATGACCGTAGTAGCTGACGTGCTTGGAATCATTAACAATCAATCAATCAAACCTATGATTCAAGGTGAAGCAAGAGAAACTCCTGGAGTGCCACAAGGACCTCAGATCCAACGTCCCATCTCCTCCATCTCAAGCGCGTTCTCCCCAAGTGAGTAGCTCCCAGCTGCTCGTCGCCATGCCTGCTCGCAGCGCGGCCCGCGCGGTTCCCTCGCTTTGTGTTTTTGTTGGAGGTCGGCAGAGGGCAGGCGCCTCGTAAATCAACAGACGAACATCGGAACGCACAGCGTCGCAACGGCCGCGACACACGCGCGCGAGGCGGTCGTTCCCGGCGTCCTCGGTGCACTGCCGATTGTCAGCCAGGCTCGAAATGATTGATTTTGATTTAGGAATGTTAACTCTCTGGTGTTAAATCTGGAATTATAAAGTCCTTACTTAATCGCTTTCTGGTTGTCATGAGCTTGTGTGAATCATTTATTTTTACTCGTTTTTAGTTCTGTTTCAGCAGATATTCTCTTACATTTTATTTATTTCGCAGAGGTACATTATTTATTACTTTGCGATCACTGCATGCTCATTCCTTAGCGTATCCAGTCGCGTACTGACTGCCAAACCAGAACATGGCTACTTTATCCCCCTGGTTGAATCTACTTTCTACGCATTATACATTTGTATCGTGTAACATATACACGTAGGGTGGCAAACTCGAGTTTTGTGAAGGTAATTTTAATATTTATATTTTATGTTTTATCCTGTAAAACTGTATTGTAAATGCCATTGTCAACCCCATTTCATTATCTATAGTGCTCTTGAAAATACACTAAAAAGTCATCGAAACGTTGAGAAACGATGAGATGTAAATAAATTTATAAACTACAATTTTCTGATATTGTACTTATGGATTGATCCTGTTCGGTCCGGACCTAAACTTCCCATCCATAAATTGTTTTGTGGTTATTATTATTATTATTATTATTATTATTATTATTATTATTATTATTATTATTATTATTATTACTATTAATGTATAGAATTACAAAAACCATCAATTTAGAAACAAATGTGTGTATTTTCTATGTAATACATTGTGAGCGATTATTTTCTGTCAAATTTACGAGTGATATTCATTTCCTTTATTCGGTATAGCCCCTCTCACACCAATTCTAGATTCTCCGTCTCTCTAATTTGAACTGACATTTCCGCATTCCGTTATTTTAATCTACTCGTTCATACGTCCAGGGACGCTGAAGAACAGTTGGAGAGATAATGTTCATAAAGAGAACAGGTTTTAAAGTCTAAGAAAGAAGAAAAATACGAGAAAATATTATCACTCTTGCCTTAAAACATTACCAATAAAATAAAAAAATTTCACTAGGTATGTTATTCATATTCGCCACTATTCCTTAAATTTCCAAGTATTTCTATACCAGTTTCAAAACCATATTCTCTTGTCTCACATGCATAAAATACCATTTTCCATAACTAATATCTTCGACACACGTATTATTATCGCGAAAATCTTGCAGGAAACCTAATAAACATTCGAAGGTCTGAAAAGAACGGAAATTTTACGAAGAAATTCGAAAATACATCTGTTGTAAGTATTTTTTGCAAATTTAACGAGTGTAATCACATTTCTTTAACGGTGGGTTCCCTAACCCTCATCTTCCCGAACTCTTCTTTATTTCATCTTTCAGTAAGTCTTACTTTGACGCAGAGAACATCATTTTCATCATATTAAATCACACTATTTTTTTATGATTTTTAGTGGAAACACGTTTTTTTACTACGTTCATTGTTCACATTGCCCCTAATATTATTAATTCTCTTGTAATTCCTTACCAATATTACGTCCATTTGATTCTATTATGCATACGTAAAAGACAGAGACGATTTCTAGTAAATCCTAAATCTACTTTCACTGAAATAATATATGATCAGTCCTACATGCAAATAAGTGTGGTTAGCGTATTGTGTTCGCGAACATTTCTTTTTAAAAACGCAGGGAAATTCAGTAAGCCCAAAAAGGTAGAAAAGCAATTGTAAGATATAATTGTAAAATCCAAAATCACAGAGAGGATTTAACTAGGTAATTTAACGAGTGTAATTTATTTTCTTGCACAGTTGGGTCGCTTCTTTCTCTAATATTCCCACAGGAATTTAAATTGTCGCTCTCGGTAAGAGTTATATAAGCGCGTAGAGCAGACATTTCTGTATTTCAGTTATTGAAATCTACAAATTTATCTAAAATATTATTTCTTTGTGTGTTTCAAAGTTTCTAGAACCCCATACTCATACGATTTGTAATGTAAAAATAATTCGTTTAAATTTTCATTAGTTTCATTGTACATAATTTTTCTCGTATATATATTTTTTCTCGTGTCTTTGCTTATAAACTAAACATCCGCATTCTAAGACCTAAAATACGCAAAAAGTAGCAATTGCATCTAGAAAATGCATATTTCATTTTCACAGATCTAACCCAACCCATCTTATCAACTCAACGTGGGAGTTGGCACATGCATTACGAACTCGAAAATTACTTGGTGAAATTCTGAAAGTCTCAAAAAGTAAGAAAAAAAAGATTATTTACGGCGAAGTTCGAAAATCCAACTTCTGTTGGAAATTGTTGCTGCAAATTTAACGAGTGTAATCCATTTCCTTTAGCCGGTGGCGTGTCTTCTTCCTTTCAAATTCCCTCGCGTATTCTAACATCTTGAATGCGAAAAAGACTAGCAATTGCATCTAGATACTGCAAATTTCATTTTCACAGAACTATCATCCGATCAACCCTGGCTTGCGTATTACGATTCCGAAAATTACTTGGTGAAATTCAGAAAGGCCCAATAAGAAAAAAAAGAATTTTTACAGCGAAGTTCGAAAATCCAACATCTGTTGGAAACGCTTGCCGCGAATTTAACGAGTGTAATCCATTTCCTTTAGCCGGTGGGGGTCCCTTCTTCCTCTCATATTCCCTCACGTATTTTAATCTCGGCTTCGACCTCTCGCCGCGCCGCGCCGCAGGCCCTTTCGCAGGGCCCCCTCGTCCTCGGCCCTTAGCCCTTACCCAGCGCCCGCGTGCGAGCTGAGGTTGGCTCGTAAATCAGAACGAGAACGTCGGCGGGCCCACCGACCGGCTCGAAGCGCCCCTGGCGGCGCTGGGACCAAACTCTGCTCGCTGCGCCGGGGCTTAACGGTCGCAAACCGACGACGGATTTCAAAAGAGTTCAACGATGGATTCCAGCGAAGGTATTTTTTCTTCTGTCTTTGTTTAGGAAACGAGTTACTGTTGTTATTGTTTAGGTGATTGTTTATTAAAAACTTTCTGAACCCTAAGAGATAGTTTTGGCTTTCAACGCTTCTCGGATGTTTGCAACACAATTCGAAACCGTCGACATGCATAGTCGCTTTGTGAACATTCTGGCGTTTTTTTCAAACCAGTTCTGCTTATAAACAGTTCGTAATCTTCTTTTAGTACATCTGTAAGTCGAACACAGGAAAACATACTGAAGGTTGAACACGTTCTTAAAAAAACACGTGACCTTGATTTCTTTTGTATATAATAAACAATTTACATTTTTCTGGAGTGTTTATGTTTTTGAAATGCAAATTTTTGCGCAAAAAGTATTTTATCAAACCAACGTTTGAGTGATTATTGCGGCAGAACCATTCGGAATATCTAAGACGTTTATTAGACAAAATATGCTTGAAATTGTAGTAAGTATTTATAAATTTTGACGCTTCCTCTCTAGACACTTTGTTTATTTGGAACATTTTCTGAACATGCTGACCTTTTCACAAAGGCAGATTTGATGACGTGCTTTTTAAGAACTAGCTCAATATTTACTATGCTGTTTTGATTCCACTAATTTTCTCCACATCGACATATCACCGTATCTCCACATCCCAGAGGAGGTAGTGATCTTCCACCACTGGTAAAATGACCCATTATTAGTCTGGTATTAACAAGAGAAGTCACGAAAAACTACCAATCAGAGAATTCTTAACACTAGAACGATCGACGCCGTTATTTCGACGGCTACGACATATTCAAGTACTGTTGTATTTATTAAAATGGCCAGTAAGCCATTGTATTTACTTGACTTTAAATGGATTTACGATTTAATGTATATGTGATTTTTCGAAAATATTCAATCACTCGAAATTGATAAGATTGAAATTAAGATCGATTGATCTTAAAGGACGGACAGCCGTCAAATTGACTGCTTCCCAATAGCTGCTAAACAGTGCATTCCGTGCGTCGACTTGTTTTGTTATCTCTCTTCTGAGAAACCCTGGACACTCTCTTTGTTGAAAAGCATTAGAGTTCACCGTATGTGAAGTATCGATATTAGAAGTTAGTGATGAAATAAAACGCTATCAGAACTGTGTGTCATCTTGCGACGAAAGGCAACCTACGAGAAAGCAGTCAGAATTTTTGTAATTGTTTTAATGTCAATTGCATATATTCTTCTAATTTCTACAATCAATCAATAAAATGATAACTGAAGAACTTATTGTGTGTATTTGTGTGTATAAATCCCCCAAAATAGCACATTAGGTTCACCACCAAAATGACGGTGCGCGGGCTTTGTAGCGGATAAATGCAAGGACCAGGCGTTCTAGTACTGTCCGCAGCTAAAGTCGATCTCGCTAATAACGAAAATTCGGGACTCAAACCGTGGGATCGCTCTGACTACCGAAGCAACAGCCTGTGAGCCATACCAGCCAGTCTGGAAAGGAATAATTGCATCGCAGTTAGTGGCCCGTTATTTAGGTGCTTCGGCATCCTCCTGGAATTCGCCGGAGAAGATCGATTACGAAAAGATCGATTAGACCCATCAAAACGCTGCATCTAGAGCAAAGAGCATCATTACACATTCTGACCTCCCGGTAAAATTCAACGCAAGAGTGATGAAGTTAAATACAAAGAAGAGAGGAATAAAAGAAGTTCTACTTCGTCGCACAGCATAAAACATATTTATGAATAAGCAAAAATTATCTTCAGAAATGCGTACACCTGAGACACGGTAGAGATGAGCTGAAAAATGTTATGAAATGCGCCCCTTTGATACCAGTTTGCATAGAAAGAAATCACAAAGGAAGTTGAAATTCTGAACATTCAGTATTTATAATAAACATGAAACGTCTTCCATTTTACTAAAAAAGACTGCTAAATTCAAGACAAGAAAATTTAAAAAGAAAATTGTACTAGTTTTAGAAAATCTTGAATACGTAACTTTGTTTCGAGTTCTCTTATTTCATAAAACTACTCATATATATATATATATATATATATATATATATATATATATATATATGTGTGTGTGTGTGTGTGTGTGTGTGTGTGTGTGTGTGTGTGTGTGTGTGTGTGTGTGTGTGTAAAAATTATAAGCGTATAAAAAAATTTGGGTAACAGTTCTCTGTAAAATCTCTATCTGCAATTAGTAGTAAAAAAGTTCTATTTGCGATTTCTAAAATTTCGGACGTTTTATTGAAAATCAGATCTGCGCTGTTTTTATAAGAGGTTTTTGCTCTAATAGAGAACAAAATGTTGAAATCATTTATGAGAACTTTTTGACAATGTTGTACAACCTTCGGCTAAAGTATCTCCCAAAATTAAAATATATTTTTCAATTGCGAGGGGCAAATTCCAGGTGACATCAGCTGTATGAATCATGGGATTCCCTTTTTGGGGAAATGCTTTGTACATTTTAGGTTCTAGTCTTCGAAATAATAATTTACTTCATACAAGACCAAGAAAAATCCATTTTTTTTATAAGAGGACCGACAATATCTGCTTTTCTATCAAAATATTGACCATTTCCCCCGCAACATTACACAACTTTAACTTTATGAGAAGTAGATGAGAAAAAATAGAAAAAAGGATTCACGAAAGAAGGAAATCGTATTTTATTTATATCCCTTGCGATAATATTGAATTCATGTTGTTGTACCGCCATTTCATTGCAGTCATATACTCAGCGATTATTGTGGTAATAATACGTTTTGAACTCTTGACTTCTCGCGCACGTATACAGCTATTGAGCACTGTGACCGGATAGCGCTCACACGGAGTAGCTACTGACCCAACTCAAGTTCGTACACCGTTTCCTGCATTGCACCGACCTTGTTGCGAACAAACGTTTGGTATCTCCAGCGCGAACATTACGTGTCCTGGTACGTGATGTATTTGATCAAGCGCTCTCGACAGCACTAAATCACGGATTGTGTGTCGTGAAATTGGAACGAGACATTAAACCGACCCTAAATAGTCAGTTACGTGGATACGGTAGTAATTCAACGCAGAGAAATTGACAATCGAGGAGATAAAAATTTGCACCCCTATATCGCGGTGTGTTTGTAATAGAATTAATTTCAATAGGCAGAAGTGCTTTCCGGTGAGTGAATAGTAGTCGATTGGTTTATGATCAGCCAAGATAAAGAGTACAAATTTGAGGATTTGGTTTCACAACTGTTCGTATTCGAAATATTGAAATGATACGTGTAAAACGCATTTACTGATCAAAAAGGATGTACAAAAAATCAGAAAAAACGAATGAAAAAAACTTTACAAAATTTTAAAGATATTTATGAATATTTTTCAATAACGTTGAATCATTACGATAAAGTTAACAGACTCGAAGTTTCTTTACAATGCATTTTTGCTTAATGTATCTTAATTGTATACATTGCAATAATATTGTATATGTTTGTGTAGAATATTCTATGGAGTGTTTTACGGAACGGCATGTCAGGTTATTTTAAATCTGGAATCCCGTTTCTGGTGTACTAAATCGCTGTCATTGGCTTTGGCCTGCAACATTACATAAATTTGAGAATCTTTTGTTATCGAATTTGTATAATAAATTTGTATAATCTATTTGTCTCCTCTACTATACGAATTACAATTTAAACAACAAAATATTCATTTTATTCAACACATTCAATATGATGGGGTTTTATCATTTTAAAAACGTTAAAAAAGATATATGAATTATCCTCTTAACGAATTCTTGTGTGAATATACACTATATTCCTTTATCGCAGCTATCGCAATAGTATCGTCGATGTGTTTACTCGATTCCCCTCTGCGGAGCTCTTTTGTGGCTTGGAGCTGCACCCTGGGAAGCGTTTCCGAAGAAAGCCGTTCCACTCAGCCAGCAACTGACACTCGCCATCGTAAGGGAAGTAGAACAAATGGGTGGGACATGCTCTGTTTACGAAGCTTCGAGGACAGCCACCACAGATTCTCGCCTCGCTAACTTCGCCGCCTTTGAAGTCCTTTTGTGGAAACAGTTCCTTGGAATTGCTGCCGCCCCCGTCTTCTAGCCTCAAAGCAACTGTTTCTCGATCTCTTTCAAATAGACCTGCAAACGCAATAGCGGTTCGTGGTTTTGCGAAGTGATTGAGGTAAAGAGGTAGTTGTGCGATGTTACTGGAAACGAAACCGATTGATCCGATTGATAGGATGTTTAGAAATACAATTGAAGAGCTGGGGTCTCACTTAAAAAAGGGTGTGTGTTCCGAAAAAGTAAACTTTTCACTACAAAGAAACTAATTTTAGACTAAAACACCGTTTATTTACAAAATTTATCCAATCAAGATATATTTTCTTACATTTATTAAACAACAACAAATATTTCATTGTGTTGTGTAAATTTCCTTGTAAATATCGTGATACTTTTGGACCATAAGTCATCTTCTAAAACTCATTATACATTTTCAGGACGTTTATAAAGAATTTTGTTTTTGGCATGTTATCTCTTAGCATCACAAAGTGTGTAACTTCAGATCACAGGGCAATCAAAACACAAAATTGGAACACTACCCCCACACGAGCACAAAATGTTTTTCCGATTCTTGATGACACTTCACCCTTTTTACATTGCAAGTTGAAATGGCGTTCGTATGGCTCTAACATGCGGACTTATTGCACGCGTCAACCGGGTTTTCTGACTCACGATATTTCCGAGACTATTGGACCGGGAGCAGTAGCTCAGTGCATCGACTGATGTCACAGAAGCGCCTCTGACCGGGAGGTCCTAGTTTCGAGTCCTGACGAATGCAGGATTTTCGACACTAGCTTTTCAGCTAGGTCGTATTCAGTCGCTGTCTAGAGGATAATTCTAGCAGCCGACTGCTCTAATCGGTAGTTTTCCGTGGCTTCTCCGATCAATCAATCAAAACACCGGAGCAGTAACCCTACCAAACGGGCCACGGACCGCGCGCGATCTTGCCTTCATCTTCTTTGTCCTATCTTCTCCCATTACACACACACACACACACACACACTTACAAAAACATGGACTACACTACCACATATTCCGGGAGACCGGTCGGGGGCTTAGAGCTTGTCCTGGCTGGGGCGGTGCCCCGCTGGTGGAAGAGTCCTGATTAGGGGGAAACCTCCTAGCCGACGGTAGGTCGGTGCCGGATCTCGCCATCCTGCGGGGGAAGATCGCCGCCATCTCCCGGGGAAAACATACACGACTAATGACCGAAGTAGTTGACGCGCCAGGGAACACGAAAAAGCAGTGAATCAATGAAACCGAGGCTATGGAAATGAACAATTGCTTATCATAAAATCAGTATATTGGGGAAAATTGGTACTTATAGTCTATTTCTGTTTCAAATCTTCAATTATCGAAGTTGTGTCTAATTTAACGTTAAAAATCCTCTATAAAAATAAGACGAATCAGTTACTGTTTTTAAGGTATTGGAACATACAAATTAGTTATTTTCTTGGTTGAATTTATTTCCACGGTTCAACACGCAATGCAGATACTTTGCAGTCGTCAGCCGAATACATCTTCTTTCCGTGAAAAATAATGTTACAACTTTGGATAAATACGCATTACCTCATCTATGATGTCTAGAATGAAAAAAAAAACGATAAAATACTTAAATGTCTGTCATCAAAGTCCCCCTGCGGTAGGCACGGGAGAGATTGAGCATCTCATAGGTCGGGAACCAGCAAGAAAAACCACGTATGATTAGCTTAAAGCTAAAAGTATCTGAGAAGTTAGCTAGTGTTATGAAGAATTGGAAATCACAAGTATTGCGGACTGTTGGTGACAGCGTCGCGCAGCACAATTTTTGGATGTGTCCAAGAAAACTGTACCCTTGGGGACTGAGTACGCAACAAATTCTTGTTGTATGTTGTTCGTTAGCCAAAGTGCGAAGAAGTCGTATGCCATACCGAAATGCGTCTCAAAATGTACACTACATTGAATTCAAGGTGTAATTTTTATGCCTTATTGGATTACGAGTTAAAATTAATTTTTGGTCTAATGGTAGACATTATTTTTCATTGCCAATTTCCACCACGCCATACCGTTTCGGTGTTTCTAAGTAGTCGCCATACTGATTCAAAGATTTCCAATTTGTCACTCGGTCATGTTTCATAGTTCTGCACCCTAAAAAAATTGTGCAATTCTTTTCATGTCTACAAGACAAATCGGTAAGTGCCACACCGATTGGATGTAAACGTGAGAAATTAACCTCTAAAGTTGTAAAGGTTTTACAAATAGAAACACTCCTACAAAAAAATACTAGCAATGTATTGAAGAAATAGATTGTTACTTCCAATTAACTTCTGTGCTCAAAATGACTTGAGTATCAACAAGACCTTCCCAAATCATTACTTCAAGTACAAGTATACTTTTTTGGTTATCAAGGGCAATAGTTAATGATCAATTACATAATAACTAATAGACGTATTGTTCCAACGGAAATACAAGATAAGCAAACATTAAACTCAGCAAACATAGGCAGTGATGATGCACTTATTCTGAGTGAAATAATATTAAAAAATCGACTAGCACAAACAACATGGACAAAAACATTGAGAAATGTATAGTAGAATCATTAGAATATGTAAGTTCCAGAGATCTACATCAGAGATGACTAAATGAAGAGACAAAAGGAAACTCTAAAGAGAAGAGAGCATAGAAGGAGGTTGGATCCAATTAAAGACAAATATACTTCAAACAACGGAAGAGACCATAAGAAAAAGAAGGTATAACCGTAAAGAAGGTCTAACCGTAAATATAAGACGCCTTGGTTTATTAATGAAGCTAAAGAGCTTCTTGAGGAAAAGAAAAAAAAATTACAGAATTCAACAAGAAAATGATCAGAAGACCGTCAACTGAATGTAGGTGCAAGGAAATAGCAAATAAGAAAATAAGGAATCTGAATGAGGCATACTGGGAGACGTTTACAAGGGATAGGGAAAGAGAGATGTATGGTGCTGAAAAGATAGTATGGAAAGACTGAATGTACGGTAGTTAGTTCAGGAAGGGAAAAGCTGAAATAAACGAAAGTAGTGAAAATAAATACGGAGGAAATGTCCTCGGGAGAAAATTATTTTCATCAGTTATATCAATAGTTCGAGGAACAAATCCAAAAAAAATTTGAAATCTAAATATGTATGACAACAGGGGTGACGTAGTTGAGATTACAGAGAATGAATATACTTATGAAAATGAAAACCTTAATGAATAGAAAAAACCCTGATCAAGATGTAATAATTAACAAGATGCTGAAATATGGAGGCGAGAGATTACAAGAGCAGCTGAAAGTATTTTTTGTTAAAGTATCAGACTCACAAGACTGAACCACAAGACTGGAAAATCAGTATTACGATGCCGAAATAAGAAAAGAGAAGAGAAATCCCTAAGTATAATATTAAAAGTACTGACAAAGATAATACTGGTAAAATTGCAGCCATATTTCGAAATCGACGAGAAACAATAAGAATTCCGCACAAACAGATCAATAACAGACACTATATTTATAGTCCGTCGAATAGTCGAGAAAGCGAAATCGAAAATAACACGCTTCTTATGTTTTGTAGACCTTCAGAAGGCAACGAAAGCATTTGATCGCGTATGGCTAAGAGATGTTATCACAATTTTGAGGGACAAACTACTGCCTAAAATATTGTCAAAAGCCACTGTAGCGACGTATTCAGACTTCAAAACTAAAGTGAAAGTAGGAAACCAAAAAACAGGTGAAATAGAATGTGCAGATGAAATACGCCATGGCGACTCTTTAAGTAATCTTCAACTTGATGATGGATAATACTAATTGACCGCGTAAGAACAATCGAAGGCTACTTGATGGATAATAACCAGATAAACATATTCGGTCATGCAAATGACCCACTGTTTATAGCAGACTCTGTAGAGTCTATTGTAAAAATTCGTATTGACAACAAAATTCTACATGATAATAGTTACACGAAAACCAAATCGATAGTAATATTCAAAGAGCCTGCAAGGTGTAAGTTAGAAATAGAAGTCAAAATCATCGAGCAATTGATGAAGTTCCAAAATCTGGGAGTGGACATCTCCAGTGATCCACATACATCCAAAGAAGCGAGGGAGCAAGCCATAAAAGGGTCTCTTGTGTCAGGATATGTGACTTTGAAAAATAAATACCTTACTGCTGTGTACGCGCCCGACATTCCAAATACGTGTGACAGCAATTCGGAGAGCGACCGGTAGGGCGCAGTATTGACATGCTGCGTCCAGGCCATGGAGCTATGAATATAAGGAGATGGCATGACGTCACAAACTTGAAGCCCTCTCCACCACTTTGGTGAGACCAGAAAGATTGTAGCATAGACATGTGTGTGACAGTAGCAGTGACAGCGTGTGAGTGCTCTGTGGCTTGTAACTGTGCTCGTGTACAGTTGTGTTGTTTGGCATCGTTTTTAATATTTAAAGGCCTTGTTCAGAATAGCTAGCTTTTTGTAACACTTCGTTATAGTTACTTGTGTGGTTAATGGCTGTACAAACCGTACGGGAAATAGGGAAATTACTTTCCTCCAGTAAGTAACTACTCCATGTGATTTGGAACATTTACTAACTTTGTAAAATACTCGTTAATTTTCATGATTTTTTCTTGAATATTTCCTGCAGATTGAAAGCGAATAGCATTGCGAATTAGAGAAGTGTACGAAGAAGAGACAATTAGCAATTACACCAGGAAAGCTACTACCACAAGCCTAACAATTCTACCAGGTTACGTTCTGCTCATTTCTAAGAACACGACTTTGATAGAACTTCTTTGACGTGTTTTTATTTCTTCTATAACGTGTTTAGATTTGCGGGAAACCCTAGTTCCATCACATTTTCAAGCTTTTCCACCACACCTAATCGCATATGCAGCTAATGACGTATTGATAAACCTGTAATAACAGAAGGTATTGGTTTGGCAGACGTGTTTTGGACCCACCAAAATGGCGGACTGTCTTCACTTGCTGAACACGGAAGAGGTTGGTAACGGTGCCTCCATGCATTCATAGCTCCATGGTCGAGGCGGTCAAGCTGCCTAACCGACCCTGTCGCCGTCCGGCTTTCTCATTGACTGGCGGGGCATTTAAATAAGACAACTTTTTCAAGCAGGGGCAGTCGCAGCCGATTTATTTATTTATTTTACGTCAAAAAACAGTTAAAATTGCGTATGACGTGCTACGGGGAGAAGTGAATTGTGTGCACATTTTCAAAATTCTGTGACCCCTATACTAAGTCATATACTACTTGAATTTTTAATTAAAAAAGCTCCCAAATAATAAAATCTATCTTCAAGGATAAATAGGCAATAAATTTTGGGCTCTTATCCATGTTCTTCTTCGGGATAATACTTCCTGCCGCGACAACATGGAAACGATAATTTGAATAACTGTATTTCTCACAGAGTTCTAGAAGACGTGCACAGATAATGAAGTTACATTTATGTCCAGAAGCAAAACAAGGGGCCATCTCAGCATTTGCTCAATGGATCAGTTAAACTGGACGAAAAACCTGATCGAGATGGGGTCATTGAACCAAGAGGCTGCGATACAATACTTGTAACATATTTTTTAGAATTATACAGTCCAATGGTAAATAATACATCAAGTATCTCTGTTAAAATGAATGTTATTTTCCTTGTGATGCTCAGTATAGTCTCTAATTGTATAGAAACAGTTATGCAGCAGAAACGATTCCACTTTGGATTTTAACTTTTCTACCGAACTTAATCGTTTAATGTCATCTGGCAAAGTGTTGTAAAATAATGTACGTGTTTTGTATGTGAATTTTTTGTAAGGAGCTATTGATACTGTCACGATAGTCTCGGCCTACGTCATAGTGCGTCACACGCCTGGAATGACCGCGCTACTCTACATGGAGGCAACACCCTTTCCGAGAATCAGCACGGTGCCCATTCCTCGGCTCGTGGGCGTTCAACCTGGACCAACATCCTCGTACGTGACTAGTTGAATGTGGCTTCGCTGACGCTGGAAATTGTTTTAAAAGTATTTTCATGTGTTGAACATTTCTTTCATTTTTCATTTCTTTTATGCGTAGCTTTCTTCAAATATGTTCTTACAGTATCTTGCATTGGACTTACCAATCAATATTAATAGCTGATAATGTTACATTCCCCTTCAAAAACTCCCAACATCTTGTATGTTACCTATGTACGGGATATGAACTGGTAATATTGCAATTTTAAAATTGAAAATGCCGTAAAAAATACTTGGAAGGTATTTATAATGCTTATAGTGTTTAGTGCAGCTATAATTTTACGATTTTTGCTAATATAGACAATTATGCATAAAGATCATTTGCCTGTAAGTTGTTCTTATCTAATCCTAATATAATATCGTTCTCAAATACTTCCGAAAATTGCGACACAAAATCATGTACAACTACATTTGATTCTTCCCCGAATTTGCTTATAACTTTTAGATTTTTCTCCCCTAATTTTTGAAGAGATTAAAACTCTACAAACTAAGTCTAATTTGTGTTCACTTGTACTTATACAATTGCTCTAGTAATTGTTTCGTATGCGAATATATATAAACATTAGAAGGCGACTGTTTTGTACTTGAAAATCGGTATTTGGATACTTAAGAACGTAGAAGTGCGAAATGGGACGTAGAACATTCATTCATTCTCTATCATTATTCTCCGTTTTCTTTTCCCCGTACTCACATAAATTTCCAAGGCAATACTGTTCGTAGGTTTTGTAAATTTATTTTAAAAAATATGGTAATAGCCCTTACAGATAAAACTTGAAATGCGCCGTCACTTGTTCACTTAAAGATGTCAACATCAGTGTTAACCAAATTCGTGAATCAAATTAAGGCATATTGATAAAAACATTCCTTTGGGTACTTGAGTTTAATCAACGCTACCTACATAGATCTATTTAGGTGGCATTGATTTAATTTCTTGCCTACTCACTAAGATCACTACGCCAAAACACTCAAAAAAAGTTTTTGAAAATTTCTTTGAATCTTCCGGCCGTATCCAAAAAGAATTTCTGTTCCTCACCAGGAGACCGAGACTCGTCGAATGGCACTCCATATTGTGACATACCGATATGTCATATGAAAATAAACAAACATTTATTTGTTGACTATATGGTGGAAAATGCATTAAGAGGTGGCTGGATGCCGAAAGTAGAAAATTTGGGATTGGGCGAAGAAGTTTAGACGATCGAAAGGTCAGCTACACCAAAATATAACGAACGCATGGATTGGCTGGGTGAGAGAAGGACGGTCAAATGTTATGAAAAAAGAGGAAGGTAGTTTAATACGAAGTCTTCGAGGGGTGAATCATGCAGGAAGATTTCATTCTGACCGGCATCGCGTGTCTGAACTGATCGTAGGTTCGTGAGAGGGAGCGAGTGTAGTGCAGATAGTCAGAGTCGGGTTATCAGATCGTGAAATTTTAAGGACAGTAAATGATATTGCAGATATTGCATGTGGAAGTAATATTGATGCATAAATTGGGACTTTGTCGGGAGTGGTAATCGAGTTATAGATTTCGGGACTATGTCATAGGACGTAATCGGGACTGATAATTTTGATAGTTTGAGACCAGTTTGGATAGGGGCAGAAGAGGATTTCTTGGGACTTTGGACTACGGCAAGCTCGCAAGATATTTCGACTGAGAAGTCTACGAGGGACATCAACGAAGAATAGATAAGTTAACCGCGGTATAAAACTGTAAATTCAAAGATATCTTGATCCAAGGCACGACATAAAATCATTTTGTTAAATTCACTAAATTGTTTGCTAAATAGGTAACAATGAACTTTGTTAAATTTTGTTCTTCAGAAAAGAAAGTGATCTTTCATTTAGTCAATCCAAACAGTAATGAACTAGGAATAGAATCATTCTATTTCAGATTCCCAGCAGCGCTGTATAGTCTGGGGATCCTATAATCCATTATAAAGGTAATAAGGATTATAATATATCGTGGCCCATTGACCCAGCAAGCCGGATGCTAAGATCTTTGCCAGAAATTAATGTAGAGAAATTTTGTATATCTCAATGTGTCTCAATTAGTGCTCGGGATCTAGCCGTGAGTGACGGATCTGCACATCCGAACATACAAACATTTGCACACTCGGAAGTTACTCAAATATGGTATAGGGATTACGAATTTATGGCAATAGAAGACAAAATTATATGTGTTTTCTTATGTTGCTGCGCCTCACGCATTCCCATGTAAATGTATGTTATGTTGAATATACGTGTTTTCACGAAAGGACTTCATTCTCATTTACTAATACACAACGCTTACTATAGAAGGCATAGCTAAAATCTCTATGACTATGGTAATAGCAATTTTGACATATGCAGTTGAATCTCAGATCGATTCGAAGAATACTAAACAACTATACTAACGAACACATTACGATCGGTAAGAAGAGAGGACAAGGGAGTGACAAGATAACAAATCAGGTTCCAAGAAGTCGGTGTAAAATAACTAATATTACCATAGTTGTGAAAATGAAAAAAGAATGGAATAACGACATCGACAGAAGACAGTCATGTCGAAGTAAAATTGAACATCTAATTGTTTTTATCACATCCTATCTTTTCAGTAACTAAAAGGCAAATAATATAATTTGGGTCTTTTGACCATGTCTTTGTAAATATTTTGACACCCACTTAACCCCTGACATGAATCGCATTAGCTGTTAATTTCTTATTTGAAACTACTGGGGTGTCTGGCATCATCTGCTAATTACTTGACTGCATTGAACACTAAGGAGGATAATGTAATAGGAGGGCATTTGCCAGTGAAAATTTCCTTATTCGCCTCTACAGTTTGAACTGTTATATTGCTATAGATGCTAATATGCTTCCATTGGTATTAGTACTTCATATAGGCTTTAATAAGTTATCAAAGTTATTGTGTGACACAATATTAAATATTCATATTTTCAATTTTACTTATTTATATTCATACGTGGCCATCAATGTGTTTTAGACCGAAATACTAACGTTGCTTCTGTTTATTAAAGGCACAAATTTCTAGCTGGTTATTAAATTTCATACTTTTTAAATTCCTGATAGAGATCTTATAAATATTTATTGATCCTTGTTCAACAAAAATTTGTCCTGATAAAGAGATAATTTTTACAAAAAAGGGAAATACATTTATATTTTTTTCGAAGGATAGATAATTTTTAGGTGAGCATAGGGAATCACGATTTCACAAATATAAGTTTGGTTGCCAGCATTTTAACTTGGCAAACCTAATTACAAAGTCGGTTTAAAAGGAATTATGTCATGACAGAAGCTTGAGGAAGCTGAAAGCTGCATTTCCGTTTGTTAAAATACGTGACTGCAAATTGAATTTACACATGACATATCAATATTTTACATCGTCTCTCTTCCGGAAATAATGCGGAAATTAACAAAGCAATGTCTTGGAGTCTCTTATATGTATACGGAGGATAAAAGTTGCCTCATTTGTTTCTGGAATATATTTTGTTGTGTGATAAAAGAAAATCCATTAACGTTATTTCTACGAATGTGTAACTTTATTTCAATCTTTCCAACCACACCAGTTTTCCTAAATTTGTATCTAAACAAAAAATGTCACTCAACGACGAATAGTTTTGATTTTTGTTGTTAATGTAATAATTTAGATAATGAATGACATGACTGATGTAATTTATTAATAACAAAATATTCCTGAGGTTATTGATACACTATTACGTTCTTTGCACTTCAGTGAATTTATCATTGTTCTTTTCAATAGTTTGACCGTGTGTACATGGAAATTCTAAATCTTCGTCATTTCGTAATAATACGATAGCTCAGTCTGAAGAGCCCCTTTAATTTGAGTCTAGATTGTGGTAATTTTCTATATTAGCTCTATACTAAGTCTAACTCAACCACTGCCTTTAGAAGAAATCTAGTGACCAAAGGCTCTGATCAGAAGTCTTCCGTGAATCAGTTCCAGGTGAATGGTGGAACAGAACCCAACAAAGAGAACAAGAACCGAGTGCGTTCTTCCTTTCCACATCCTCTCCTCCTTATCCATTACACATTCACTCACTTGTGTACTTGACCTCATATACACAAGAATGCACTATACGACCTCACATATAGTGACACCAGTTGATACCAGTTGCAGGAAATCTCCTGTAAGGTGACCAGTACGTCGGCGACTGCTTTTATGTTTCTGTAGGTAGAGTCCATAGATACAAAGAGTAGCGATTTAGATTGTTCTACGGGTACCGCCATTTTATATAATCCATTTTATACCCAGTTCTCATAAGAATTAAAACTATGTGGTATTCTGTGAGTTGATCCCTAAGAAACTATCTCAAACCAATATTAATATTTTTGAAAATCTCCATAATGTCAGCAACTATTATCATTTCTATTCAACACCTGACTTGTACTTAGTGTTGCTATCAAGTGAGAGGATAGTAAATGGCGGTGGTTACGCCACTCTCTGCATCTAGTAAATCTATCTGTGGGGGAGGAACATCATCTTCAGGCAATAATATGCACTACACTCAAAAAGGAATCACCAAAATTATTGACGTGCCCGAAAGCAGGAAATACTCTGTCATCCTATATTTGGACCGTACTGCGAGAATGTGGATATAAATGATGCCCAAAAATTATGTCTTATTTTCCGTGGCAAAGCTCAGGCAATGAGGCCTGTTCTTCCGTCTGACCAGGTAAATTCCGCTAGGCTCTTTTCACCATCTGACAGAGAAAGGTGGTATCACTTGGGTGATAAACAGGCGTTTTGATTTTTTGTGCAGACGTTTTATTTAGGCTGGAGGGTTTTTTACATGCAGTAAATCTATAACATGGGACAGCCGGCTTTACTTCCATGATATCAGGCGCAATTTAATCTCCAGCGCCATTAGATTGTTTGACTTTATTGATTGTTCTTTCTGGACACTAAGCTGCTTGGGTCGTTCGTACCTTTAGTTCTGTCAATGTTTTATGCCTAGTAGTGGCAGTGTTCCTGTCCCATAGATAATGAGTTCTGGCGCCGGCCTACCGTCGGATAGCGGGATTTTCCTCAACCAGATACCTCCTACTAGGGTGGCCCTAGCCAGAACAAGTTCTAAGCTCCCGTCCTGTCTCCCGACATTTGTGGTAGTGTAGTGCATGTTAGTGTAAGTGTGTGTGTAAGGGGAGATGATAGGACAAGGAAGAGGAAGGAAAGATCGCGTGCGGTCTGTGGCTTGTTTGGTAGGGTACTGCTCCGGTATTCGGCTCGTGTTGATCGGAGAAACCTTCGAAAACTACCGATCAGAGCAGCCTGCCTCTCTTCCAGACAGCTTCAGAATTGGAGTTAGCTAGCAACGTAAATGTGCGAACGTTGCTATTCTAAACCTAGGTGTTCCGAGGACAATCACTAAGAGATTGGAAATGCTGGTTCTGAGCCATGCTCAGCTGATAGTGTCAGCTAATAAGTGCTTTCTTAAGCATACTGAACGTTGTGAATCGAAAATTATCGATGGTAGTCCTGTCCCTTGCTTTGGTGAACCTATTTCATGCTTTCTACCATGTTCCAGGGCATCGTACGAACACATTCTGACTGATATAATTTCCAGTACAAATGCACTTGTCTGTCGAAGAAATGTGAGAGAATTTTGATACTTTTCCAATTCCTCTCTTCCCTACTTGCGTAGTATTTTTGCTGTCTCAGATTTCAAGAGTCTACTTTCCTCATATCCAGTTAATTTCATTTCTTCCTTACTCCACTCAAAGCATTTCAAGTGATGTTTAATGATATCCGTAAATAAAGACAATTTGAACTCTAATTTTAATTGACATTGCAATGTAGTTATGCGAAGACTCGCTTTGTAAATTTATAAACCGATACTTATCTAAATAATGGGCTACTGTCGATCAGAGAAACCGGTCGCTATATTTCTTCCCCAGATTGAGACTGAAACATTCCGAGTCTAGAGATCATTAGACATGGTTTACATGGAGAAATGGGGTCAGACATTTCGCTGGCTCAATATTACAAGGTTGTATGTACATCATAGCTACTTCTGAGAAACAGGCAATCAAAGTTTTAAGCATCATTATTTCTTTTCTGTGTCTTATCTTCATAAACTTTGGTTCTAATTATGAAACTTTGGTGAAAATAGAGATCAAATGCCTCATTGTTTTTTCAATAACATATTTTTCAAGCAAATTGTTAAACATTATTTTTTTACATTGGACTTTGTAATACTTAAAATCTGGATTACTTGAAGCAACAAAGTTGTATGTAGGCATTTCACTTCTAAAAACAGTAGTTATCTATGAATTACAGGGAAAAGGTGTAGAATACATATTTTTATTAAAAAAGTTAAAATTTTATATTAAAAATTGGTTTAATACTATCAATTTTCTTACAAGAAAAAGCTTCATATTATACTTTGTGGGCACTTGTGACAAGAAATGGAATTTCGTCCATCCCTAAAGATGGATATGAGAAGTTGATGAGAGGAAAGGATATCCGTGTCGTGTTGAATAGTTCTCTTCTCCGGCATTCGGTCTGAATTGGAAAACACCTCGGGAATGAGGGAACATAGCCGGACGTCTGTAGACTTCTCATCAGGCAGTGGCACGAGCCAACACGTAACGTCTGTGACTGAACCGAAGAACCTATTGAAGCGACCGATTGGTACATCTGACTTTTAAAATTCTCATCCAAGAATTGGGTTCTATCCACTTAACTGGAGTCGAATTCGTTGGGTCGAGATCGTAGAATCTCCAGAACCATGAAACATGAGAGAGAATGTACAGTTATCTCGTACTAAAATATTTTTTTCTGAAGGCATATTTTAAAAATTCCATACACGTGACAGTTTCATGTCGATACCTGGATTTGCTTTCGATTTACGAAGAAAAACCTTCACTTCTGAAACACTGAAATGCCTTGCGTTTTCTGCAAGCACAATTTCTTCTAACCCCGTTCTCAAACCAATTAGAACCAATTGCCTCAAAGCGTACTTTTAAACACTGGTTTTATATATAAACTTTAAACATAGTTTGTTCATAATTTTCAGAAAATATTGCGTCATTTTCTACAATATGGATAATTAAATGGTTGAACAAATGAATAACTTATAATGTCCAGAAATTTACATAATACATAAATGATTTCAATATTACTGTCACACATAATTCTAGTGAATTTTCCAGTACAACATTCTCACAGTTCCCAATTAAGAAAACCGAGAAAAATATTCTGCAGATAGTTTAGTAAATTAATTATATTGCAGTGTTTTTCCCGTGCGTATACTTAAAAACTTTATTTTGAATTATTTTTGTATTACTTAGAATGGTCGTGTGGATCCCAACAAGTCCATCAATGTTTCGTAATAGAATGAACAAAGTTCGCGTTCACAGTACCCACTTTTCTTTAATGTTCCCATTACAAAATCCAAACTTCCTCGACCTTCTCGTTACTTGGTTTATTTGGTTCTCCCACCTAAGTTACCATCAAACTGAAAACCATGATACTTACACGACGATACTCTAGGAATGAAATAGTAATTAGTTAAAACTTAATTGTAGCTCAGGCCAAATATAATGACTTTATATTTCGATCCGTTAATTTTCATACGATTTATTTCAGCCCTATATTGCAAGTGTTCTAAGATCTGCTGAGAAAAATTTTCATCGTTCTTTGATTTCATTACTCGGTATAACACCCAATCATCTACGAAAAACCGTAATTTGAAACGTATGTTACTTGGTTAGTGATTTCTGGCACGCCAACAGCATAGGTTATTATTCCCGTGAGTGTTGTGCATATTTTTTCCTCGGGAGATAACGGTGATCTTCCCCCTCTGGATGGCGAGATCCGGCGTCGACCTAGCATCAGCTAGTGGGGCTTCCCTCTAACCAGGACTCTCCCACCAGCGGGGCACCGCCCCAGCTGGGACAAGCTCTAAACTCGCAACCGGTCTCCCGGAATATGTGGTAGTGTAGTGCATGTTAGTGTTACGAGAGGATAGGATAAGGAAGAGGAAGAACAGATCGCGCGCGGTCCGTGGCCCGATTGGTAGGGTACTGATCCGGCATTCGCCTGGTGTTGATCGGAGAAACCACGGAAAACTACCGACCAGAGCATCTGGCCGCTAGAATTCTCCTCCAAACAGCGACTGAATTCGATCTAGCTGAAAAGCTAGTGTCTAAAATCCTGCCACCGCGAGGACTCGAACCTAAGACCTCCCGGTCAGAGGCGCTACAGTGACATCATTTGATGCACTGAGCCCCCGCTCCCGGTGTGTGTTACTTGAGAGATCATTTCTAAAAGCTTTGAAAAGGAGAAGCCCTTTTTACACATCCTTGCGAAGCGGCTGACGTACTGTCGTCGATATTTGAAATAGCTAATATTGCTGACGTACATTGAATTTTCCCGATTTTATATTCGAGTAAACGCAAGGGCCAACGTACTGACAAGAAAATTGGATCGAGACGTAATAGCAAGAAAATTGCTGCCTGACACCTGATTCACACTTCCGCATATTTCATTTCATCCCATCCTAACCTCACACTTTGAATGCTTATGTCATGTCCCAATGAGAGATGTTTAGCCTCTATTGCTCGCGTGTTGAAGGAGCTATCAATCCGGAATCTGTATATTCAACCCACTTGATATCTGAAATCTACATCCAGATTTCAATCTGTATATTTATTAGTGGTAAATTGAGTATCTTGTAAGGACAGAGTAAGGGAGTAGAATATTTTTGGGAAGGAATGTGGATAATAGAAAGTAAAAGTTGGGGAAAATGTGTTTCGGCTGACAGAAATACATATTCTATACATATATTATATAGAATTAAAAGTGATGATAAGAATATTCAAAATCCATATGGCTTCTGCGTTCTGGATGTCACAATTTACCTTTGCACTCTCCACAGAGCACAGACGTAGATTGGATTCGCAATGGAAATGGAAAAAGAGAAAGGAAATCGTAAATAAGATCAGACTTGAGAGCAAGAGTCAAGCGAGAAAAAGAAGCTTTGAATGTGCAAAACAAATGCGGCAGTAACTTTTCCTACTTTGCCTCTACAGTACTAGAATCTGGAATGCTGTAGTCGAAACTCGTTAGATAAATATTACTTCGGTCGTGCCATTTTCTCCCTTCTAACAATTTTGGCCTGAAGGAAGGCAGTCGAAAGCTTTAGCCGATATACAGTGGGACGAATGACAAAAGTCAAAAATCATGGCAGAAATTTAAAATAATTAAATTAGTAGTAAATACATTTCATTCAATAGTTTAGAAAATACGGATATGAAACGACATACACATTTTATGCGCATATTGTTAATTGAAGTTAAATTGTATATCGGTACACTTCAAAAATATATTTATCTTTAGTTTTCATTATGCACGTATTGATAAAATTTCTATTTAATGTGTAAATATCTTCCCATATGTTGTAATATATAAAAAATCTCGAATAAAGATGCGCGATTAAACTATCCGTTAAATGTTTACAATATACAAACAGCAAACCTGTTTTCATTTATCAAAATACTGCACGAAATATTTTTTTCCTGAAAGATTTTCTCAGACATACGCGTAATACATTTGAGAATTCCAGTTACCATTATCGTATTGATTGGGCTATCAAACGTATTTTGTTGATTATAAACAACTTACCAGTATGTATCTGTCATTACACTACCATTTTGATGATCATATATGTTAATAAGTTTTGGTATGTATTCAGGTCTAAAATTGTATGTTAATATTGGCTTCTAACTTACTTGGAGGTGAAATAATTTTCCGTTATTTGCTTGGAGTATGAGTTTGTAATTTAATTTAATTTAATTTCTAAAGATTGATTAACGCATGTTTCTGGGCACACCAATAGTCGTCAATAAATGTCTGGAATTGTGCCCAATAGTCGTCAGTAGTCCCGTTAGTGCAGTGAACGCTTTTAGGAATGTAGGTGGCGGTGTTCCTCCTCCTGCTCATCTTGTGGGGCATTTCCGCCTCTAGGTATCTCCCATCAGCGGGGCCCCGCCGCAGCCGGGGCAGGCTCTAAGCTCCCGACTGGCCCTCCGACATGTGTGGTAATGTAGTGCGTGTATATGTGTAAGTGAGAGTTGAGGATAGGACAAGGAAGAGGAAGGAAAGACCACGCGCGATCTGTGGCCCGTTTATGTGGGTACTGCTCCTGCATTCGCCTGAGGTTGTTCGGAGAACCCACGGAAAACTACCGATCAGAACAGCTGGCCTCTAGAATTCTCCTCCAGAGAGCGGTTGAATTGGACCTAGTTACCTAGCTAGTAAGGAAAAGTCGTTACCGTAGCGTCTGAACCCTAGGAGTTCCCGATCGTAGACTTAGGGGCAATACTACCTCTGAGCTAAACTTATCCAGTCTAATTTGCAATAATATAGTTTTATTGTAACTGAGGTCTACATTTTAAAATGTTTTGATAGCTTTTAAAAGATTACTTAATTGAGTTGCCTTCACCGTACCTGGGCGTAACACGTTGGGAGAATCTGAAACGTATTAATAGCGGTTTCGGAACTGGAATAAATTCAGTTTCGGAAACACAGGTTGGCCCCACTGTGAGGGGAGCGGAAGGCTACGAAGTCGTGAGAGATATATGTGGCTATCGGTTGTTACGCCTTGCGCGGCATCTGTGCACCCTCTGCTCGGTCGATTGCAGCGGGCGTAGCGCCATTTCGTATTCTGCCGGCGGCCATTTTGTCTTTGGGTTTATGGCGCATTTTCCCTGTCGGAAGGGTTCGACACAAAGGAAACGTTTATGATCATGGGTCGTGGTCGGTGCTGCTCATAGTTCATGGTGTTAGGGTTGCGAATTTAGCCCCCGAATGAGCACAGGTTCTATGGGCTGCGGATATTGAAAAAACATTACCTACAAAATGGTTATTTACAAAATATGTTTTGTCAGAACCCTTATTATAAGACGAGATTTGAAGATTATTGAACGTTATGCTTGCACTGAGAATAATAATCTAACGAATAATAACCTATTGTAATAAGATGTTACGTTGAGAATATCGTGTAACATTTTATCCCCTTTGTAAATATTTCAATACGCTATAATTCTCCTTTAAATTAGACTACTCATCCTGGGTAAAGTGTCATGCTAGAGTCGATTATAATTATTAGGCTATTGCCTATTACGACACTTGGTGTTCTGAAACACTTATTGCTTAACTGATAATAGTGAATCATAGATTCTTAGAACCCTTCATAATAACTATTATTTATTAACCGATTTGAGTTTCGTAAAGTTTGTCATGAGTTAACGAAAAACATGGAATAAATAAAGTGATTTTCATTTTCCTGCACCAATGAGAGTTTCTCCTTGTAAAATGTCTCTCTTTCGCAACCCCTGCAATATATATGTCCTTGAGTTATGTCTTTCCACTCTCAGGTTGTACAACTTTAATGTGTATTGGTGGTCCGATCTTGCAGGGGAACAGACGTTTTTTGTGGTGCCAACTTTTTAGACCCATGGTTCGTTGATAACAGCTACTTCCCTTGACACCTGTAAAGATGAACAAATAATAGCAATCGCTCGTGGTAGTTTCAGCTGAGATCTCGTGGTAGTTCCTAACGAAGATGAAAGAGATGATCACCAACTACTATGGAGTTCATTTTTTTGTTATTGAATTAAATATTTTACAGATATTATTAACCAGTTTCAGAAAAGTTTCTCCGTTCTCATAAAAAGTTCTCGTTCTTCATAAAAAGAACAAAATTAAAAAAGAAATATTGATGGATTTCATTGTTGAAAATAATAATAAACCAGCTTCAACGCGACATAAAAATGTGATTTCTAATATTTATTAAAAACTCATTTAATGCGGAAAAAACATAAAGAAAGAAGCCTCCATGAAGAAATTTCTTTGTTTTGAGTAATTCTGGCGTTCTTTCTCTAATCTTACCAATATTCTTACTTTTTACATTTAATTATAGATTTATTTTAGTTTGTTTATGGTAACTAATTAAATATTGGTATTGTTATTATTTTTATTATTAAAAATTTCTTTTACTCATTAACGTTTAATAAACGTTGAATTATCTTTTGTGGTATTCCTTCACGATAACACATTTTTATTATGGTTACATATGAACGAACAAAACATTAAATACAAAGAACGTCAGTACATTAATAAATGCCTCATAAATGAAAGATCTCACAATATTCTCTTTGAAATAAAATTTAATAAAATCCTGCTTTTTAGATGTGTTTCTCACTGCCCAATGTTTCATCAAAACCGTTTTTCTTCTTGCAGCCAATAACAAGACAATGAGAGTGATCTCAACATGAACATTATTAACAGCATGTAGTTACGTATATTTTAATATTTTGTATTTTAAAATGGATAGTGTGTTAAAGACCAGTGAATATAAGTAATTGATGTAGAATAAAATTTGAAAACGAGTCATCTCACCTTCACAGATTTTCTTGCTTGACAATTCTTCATTACAGGTATATATAAACATACGAAAAAAGGAAATAACTTAAAATGTCACTAAATGACTCGCAGTTGCAAGATTCAACGAAACTCTCTTGGAAAGAAAAATGTAATAACTCCCAACTTGTTCAGCCATGTGTGAGCCCGCGCAATATTTCATCCAAAGGAATTTTGCTTTGTGCAGCAAATAGCAAGACAATGAGAGTGATCTCTACATGGAGACTGCTTTCTGAATGAAACTGTCACTGCGCGAGGACGCCTTCTTCTGAGAGAAAGCATCCGCTAGCAGCGCGAAGATTAGCTTTCCGCTGCGCTCGCTGTCTCTGTCCGCGCGGGAGGAAAGAAGGCAAGGAAAGCAGCTTCTGGCTGCTCCTTGCCTGTCTCCATTACAGCAGGGGTGACACGACAGGCACCCGCGGGCCACACAGGTTTATGGCATGCAGAATAAGTTTCGCTAAGGTCACGTGTGTCTAATACATAAATATTAATAAATATGTAGGAGTGAAAACATATGACATTATAAAATATTTAAAATTGTATTATTATTATTATTATTATTATTATTATTATTATTATTATTATTCACTTTAACTTTAACTTGAAATTGAGATTAATTTATTAATAAGAATTGTTAAATGTGAATTTTCCCATCACTTAATTGCTTACTATGAATTTTCAGGAACAATTTTGTAAAAGTATTTTAATGAAATGCGATATCGAGAGAAAACTGTTTACTTTCAGTCTTCAAAGTATTCTTAATGGCTCATTTTTATATCCCATCTAATAAATATTGCTGTAGTCACGTGCAGAGAAAAGGACGGAAGGATGAGAGAACGAAAGGAAGATAGGATGGAAACAGAGGAAGGGGAAAAGAGAGGATGGAAGGAGAAAAGGAGATTCGGAGGAAAAGAGTATGAGAGGAAAGAAGGGAAAGAACTCGTGCCTGTACGTTCCGCTTGTCTCCATTACTGCAGGGGTGCCACGACAGGCAGTCGCAGGCCACACAAATTTGTGACATACAGAATGGGTTCCTGCAAAGTCACGTCTGTCTAATACATAAATGTTAATAAATATATAGGAGTGAAATTATATGACAGTAAAATATTTAAAAAAATATTATTATAGTAGCAAATCACGAACTGTGGGTTTGGTTTTAATCATATAATCGGCATCCAGCGGCATTGTTTGCAAAATCGGAAGTCAAAGAATACGCGTTGTTAGGACAACCGATCAACATAGTTTAATATTCCTAGGTTGGTGTCATAACGCTGTCCAGATGGACATGGCCCCGATCATATTATATGGAAAAAGTGTAGAGAGGGCTTTGATAGCTGTGATCATGTAAGAGGACCCAGGGGATCACTCTAGAAAAGCGTTGAAGCGAACGCACGTAAGCGGTTAGTGAGGTGCGGACGGATTTTCAACATAGGCTGAGTATTGTGTAAATGATAATGAAGCGGATATTTATGATTAGTTTGAGGTTTGAAAGCTTGGTATTGTGTAAATTGTAATATTAAATTGTAATTGGGAATTCTATTAATGTAGCTGGAAATTTGAATTAAAATAGATTCCGTGATTCGAGGGGATATATATTAGGGTAGCACCGTCGATGGAAGAATTTTCAATAAGTATCTGAATATAGCCAGTCGCGAGAAGGTGTTTCATACGATACACAGATAGTGTAAGTTGCGACCGTGTATTAATTTGTGGGAAATATTAATTCCCATTAACAGCAAATCGTTGAGGACATTCTGTAACATTTTGAATTTAGACAAGAATGCAAGAATTGGTGTAACAAGGATTCCACGGACAAATTCTGCTAATCAGTCGAAAAGCCATCCAATAAATTGGAGTAAGCCTTCAAACCGTAGTCAATCCCGTACGGTGTTTTAATGTATTGAAAAATTAATTCTCATAAGATCAATAGAATTGTAATGTAGAGGTTATAAGAATAAACCCGTGGTTAAGTTAAAAGGAAATTTAATAATTTTGTGTTAAAATTTCATATTATTCACTTTAACGTGTAATCGAAATTGAAATTAATTTATTAATAAGAATTGTTATAAGTGAATTTTTCCATCAATTAATTGCTTACTATCAAAATTCAGGAACAATTTTGTAAAAGTATTTTAATGAAATGCGATATCGTGAGAAAACTGTTTACTTTAAGTCTTCAAAGAAATGTAAATGGCTCATATTTATATCCCATCTAATAAATATTGCTGTAGTCACTTGCGGAGAAAAGGAGGGAAGGAAGAGAGAACGAAAGGAAGATAGGATGGAAAGAGAGGAAGGGGAAAGGGAAGGATGGAAGGAGAAAGGTGAGGATGGAAGTAGAAAAGACAAAAGGAGTGGTGGAGGAAAGGAGTATGAGAGAAAAGGTGGGAAAGAGCTCGTGCCAGAACTTTCTGCCCGTCTCCATTACAGCAGGGGTGACAGGTTTTATTATTATTCACTTTAACGTGTAATCGAAAATGAGATTAATTTATTAATAATAATTGTTAAAAGTGAATTTTTCTATCAGTTAATGGCTTACTATGAAATTTCAGGAACAATTTTGCAATTCTACATTATAAAAAGATGGTGCAATGATGGACTTTAATATATTATGTGATATATTATGATACGAGCGTGTATCGTAAACTTCACACGAGTGTATTAATACCCATTACATCGAGTTTCATACGATACTTTTTCTACGACTTATAGTAACTTTTATATGTTAAACTTATGCAATGAATCGTTTCGTGGCAGTTGACATGGAAGATTCAGCCAAGGCCACCTAGCGGACACCTATCCCAACTGCCGCAGGTGGTTTTGGTTTACCAGTCCGGCTGCGAGTGAGTACAGAAGTTGCGGCAATTATTCCGAGGTCACCATTTTCGCTTTTTCTCTTATCTCTGTAGGTACCAACTCATCCTCTGATTCACTAGACATCTTAAACTAAATAATTGGCCGGTTGTTAAGGACGAACACGCGGCAGCAACATACAACACAAAATAACTTGTGTTATGGGAGTCGAAAGTTCCCTCTAGCACTGCAAGTGCCCATAGCACTACTACGAGTACTGCGCTTGTCAAATGGAATCAGACTGAAATTACGATTCAAATTATTTGAAATAATATTCCACGTAAAAAATACGGATAATAAAAGAAATGTAAACTGACAAACATATAATATTAAATGAAATTTTAATGTACACAGTCGAACAAACACTCACTAGAGCGATTTTCAATGATTAATGAAGTGTCAATACTTGGTTTGTAAACTTCTCCGTAGTTGGCCAAGAACCTGTATCATAATGAAAACTGTATTATAATCAGTATTATATTATACTCATATACTCATAGAGTATATATTATGCAACGAGTTGCATTTATCAAATGACAGAATTATACAATGGGAGTAGAAAAAAGTATTTTAATGAAATGCGATATCGTGAGATTTCATTGGTTTTAATGAAATGCATTACTATTTACTTTAAGCATTCAAAGTAGTCTGAATGGCTCATTTTTGTAACTCATCTAATGAATATTGCTGCTGTCACGTGCGAAGGAAAAGAGGAAAGGAAGAGAGAAGGAAATGAAGAGTATGAAAGCAGAGGAAGAAAGAAAAGGCGAGGGTGAGAGGAGAATAGAGAAAAGGAGGGGCGGCGGAAAGGAGGGAAAGAGGATAGGTGCTCTTGTATGTTTTTTCGCACCTGTTCATTTTGCCTGTTTTCATTACAGCAGGGGTGACATGAATGGAACTGGTAGGCATCACAAGTTGGTGAAATTCAGAATGCTTCGGTGGTTTCGCTGAAGTAATATCTGTCAAGTAAATAGTTGTTAATAAATGCATTGGAGTTTAAAATATTTAAAGCTTTAGTTTCCTTTATATTTTTTATGTTGTACCAAAAATAAAACTTCACGAAATTAACAATGCAGAACAAAGAATTGTTAGAAGCCAAGTTAGTTGTTTACTATCAATTTAAAAAAAACTGTTTTGAAAAATTATTACAAAATCCGATTATTTGGACATAATGTTTAATTACGCTTTTGAAGTAGTTTCAATGCCTTGTTTTTATATCCAATCTAATAAGTACTGCTGGACCCGTGCGAAGTAATGATGGGATGGATGGAAGGAGGAAAGAAACCATCGGATAAAAAAAGAGAAAGAGGGGGGAAAGGATGATGAGGGAGAATACAGAAAAGGAAGGGCAGAAGAAAGGAGGAAAGGAGGGAAGGGGGGAAGAAAGAAAGGAGGAAAGGAAGGAACGAGGAAAGAAGGAAACGAACATTATAAATTAATAGTTTATTAATTTTTAAACAATTTGAAACTATACATCCTGTGCTCGCAGTATATGAACATCTTAGACATACTTTGTTTGTGGCTTATGAGCACATTTACAGCATAAACTTTATACAGTTCTGTTGACTGATGTTATTTCGCTACCTATAGTGCTATAATACCTGTTCTGTCAGTTCTCGAGATCTTGATGATGACATTTATACCCCCAAAAATTATGTTTCGAAGCTAAGCTCTCAGTTTTACTTCTTCATTTCACGGATTGGGTCAGAAAATATGCTCCAGATTCACTCCATCGTTGCCTTGGTCAACCAGGATTTCGTTATCCAGCTGATCGATAACGGTAGGCCACTTTTGTCAGTCTGTCATCTTCCATCCTTTGTAGATGTTGTGACCACGCTGAACGTGTTAACTATACTTTTTCTAATATGGAGAAAATGTTGAGGTCTTTTCGGATGCTTTCGTTTCTGAACTGCTTTAGGAGGCTACAACCATTTAGTGCTCTTAGAAATCTCATTTTGGAAGCTTGTATATTACTAATCTTTTTCGACAAAACCCATCTGGTTCCTGTACTACAAGATCCCGCTCCCCGAAGACAATTTTAGCGGTCGGCTGCTCTAATCGGTAGTTTTCCGTGGTTTCTACAATCAATATTTGATGAATTCTGGAGCTGTACCCAAACAAACAGGCCACGAAACATTGCACGCATTTTCCTATCTCATCCTGGTCTCTTTTTCCCGTGCGCGCGCACACTCCCTCACATACACTCAAACACTTACATACACTACACAATTGCACACATCGTGAGACCAGTTGGGATCTTAGAGATTAGCGTTTTGAGCGGTTCCTTTTGAAGGTAGACATCTGGAGTGGAAAACTCTTACAAGACGACGTGCAAAATTCCCAGAATACGCATCACAACATTGACAGACCGGACAAATAGACCTGTTTAATCGATGGAGGAAACTTAATGGAGCACTTCCAGTTGATTTAGTGAATGAGTACGGCGCTTGTTTTATAATCCTGTGTTATTGTATGACACAGGATGCGACAGGCACTGCCCACAGTACTTCGAGAATGATCTTAGAGATCAGGAGGTGGTGGTTATCTTTAACTACTGGATGGTGAGATCCGGCGACGACCTACCAGTGACTAGCGGTTTTCTCCAACCAGGTATCTCTCTCCAGCGGGGCACTGCCCAAGCCGGGATCGGTATTTTTTTCGCAAATGTGCTACTTTCATATCTGCTCTTTCGTAGCTCGGTGATCAACCGTGTAGATAGGGAATTCATTATGCTACTCGTGCTATCAACCGTGTAGATAGGGAATTCATTATGCTACTCGTGCTACCGAATTTCACGGATAATAACAACCTGGACATCGCCGCCTATAGTACTCGTATATTTGCGCCTAGTCTTCTACTATCGATCGTATAGTCGGCTGCGAGTGCAAACAGTTGCTGGTGATCGCTCTCCGCGACAGGCAAGAAAGGGAGAAACTTCACACCTTTACGCTTTCTAGCCTCTCTCTCAACTACTTAAACTCCTCACATCTTACCTCTCAGTCTTTTCTACCTCTCTGAAGCTGGCCAGCTACCCATAGTAGTCCACAATGGAATTTATAGCATTATTTAGTCCTAATTAATTACTCATTAAGATAGCGGTTTTCCTGAAGAAATAATATCAAGTGATTTGTTTTCAATTTGAATTTTCTTGTACATTTGATTTATATATGATCTTAGAGATCAAATAATTGTACAAAAAAATTGTATTTGATTATATTTGATTGAAATTCAAGTTTTTATTTCACACATCATATCCCCACAACAAGTTATTCTATTTTGATAAATATTTTTCTAAATTAGTCACAAATCTATGTTCTAGAGAATGAACTAGAATGATAAATGTACAATGAAAACTAAAGATTCATGATGAGATTATTTCAGAAAAAAATATTACAGGCTTAAATAATAATACTAAGGGCTTGACAGTTGACAAGAGAGAACGATTCACTTCAAAAATATTTGCTCAGAAACAATGATACGAAGTAATAAATGGTTTGAAGTAGTCAAAAGAGAATAAAACGGAGTATACAACTCAATACAAATTTAAAAAGTTGAAATTTCACAAATTTTTATCATTTCGAAGCAGGTTGCTACATTAATTACCTTCATGTTAAATTAATTACACCAGCCATTTTCTGAAAACGAAATCAGTTTGTATCATACTAAAGACACTGTAGTAGTAATAGTAGTAGTAGACTGGCGAAACGTAGGGTTTAAGTGGTGAATTTTCGACACTGTTTCAGTCCCTCTCTGTAGGAGCATTCTAGCGGTCGGCTGTTCTTAGCAATAGTTTTTTGTAGCGTCGGTGATCAATACCAGATGGATTCTGGAGCGGTACTTTAACAAACGGACTGCGCGCAATCTTTTCCCCTAATCATTGTCCTTGCCTCTCACCTTACATACATTTACTTTTACATTACTACATTACCAAATATTTTGGAAGATCAGTCTGAAGATTGAAGCCCGTTTCAAATGGGGCGGGGCCCCACTGGTGGGAGATATCTGGATTTGATTGATTGATTGATAGTGATTCCGGGCGCGTCAAGTACTGACGTCATTAATCCCGTAAGTGTAAGGCATGTTTTTTCATCAGGAGGTGGCGGTGATCTTTACCTACTGGATGGTGAGATCCGGCGACGACCTTCCGTCGACTACCGCCTTCTTCTCAACAAGATATCTCCCACCAGTTGGGCACTGCCCAAGCCGGGACAAGTTCAGTCCGGTGCAAGTCCCCGACCAGTCTCCCGACATATGAGGTAGTGTAGTGCATGTAAGTGTAAGTTGTGTGTGTGTGTGTAAGGGGTGAGGAGAGGACAAGGAAGAGGAAGGAAAGATGGCGCCCGGTACGTTTGTTAGAGTACTGCTCCGGCATTCACCCGGTGTTGATAGGAGAAATCACGGAAAACTACCGATCAGAACAGTCAGCCGCTAGAATTCTCCTCCAGGCAGAGACTGAATACGACCTAGCTGACAATCTAGTGTCGAAACTCCTACCACCGTCGAGACTCAAACTTAGAACTTCCCGGTCAGAGACACTGTAGTGACATCTGTTGCTGCAATAAGCCACCATTCTCGGTGGAAATATCTGGTCAGGTAAACTCCGCAATCTGGCCTATAAGTCAGTGTTGGATTAATTTACAAGTGGAAGGGAACACTATCTCTTCCAGAGATGTATCATGCATTAGACTTACTGGATTTTTGCCCTTAATAGTATCCACATCTAGCAACACTAAAAATCAATTAAAAAAAACGAAAATTTTAAGAAATCAGAAATGTTTAAGAAACGTCAAAACTAATTCTTATGTTTTTAACTCAGGAACCTTCTGTTCAATGTTGCAATCGGGAGAGCGTCACTTTCTTCGGATCGCTACCTGTCCAGAAGCGAACCAAACTACTTGAATGTAGAATTAAATATAAATCTTATCATGCTGTTAGGAGTTAATATAGTATTTCCGGGGGGAGCGTTTTACAAATACAATTACTAATACTACACAAAACCAACACTCAAATCTTATTTTAATATAAGTTTACAAACCTAATGTGTTAACCCCATTCTGCTAACATTGACATATTAATAAATAATATTAATTACAATAATAAATTAATGTAACTCATTTCAATACAAACACATTTTAGACAAAAATAATTAAAATTTATTTAATTTATTTTTAAGATCTTGGATTTTCTGAGACAAAGTGTGTAGCAACACTTAAGTGTTTTTAGCGTTCTATTGACAAATCAAAACTGACATTTAAGCACTTGTACTTATGCTTTTTCAGATTACGGCAAAATTGTTACGTACCCTTACCTTACAAGTAAGAAGCCTTCTGTTTTTTTTTTAAATTCTGCACCGCTTTGCTTTATTACACGACATCTAATTGTATTCTTAGAATTGCGACCACATTTCAGCTACCTGCCCCAAGGTGAACTTTTTTCAAAGTTTACAAAAGTCTTCCAACTGCTCCGTCAGCTCTCTCTTTCTACTCTAACTCCCTTCATGACTTCCTCGCTCCTCCTACTCTCTTATTTCCTCCCTCGCTGATCTCATCTGTCGCCATTTTTCTTTTCTACATTCAAACCCATTGCGCGTCCCTTCTGCTCTCCTCAATTTCATCGTACTTTCCTTATCTTCTGTTCGGATCAGACGCCGTTGAGAAACTCTGAAACTCCACGTTCGCCGGTTGGCGGTTTGCGACTGGCTGTGACGTAGCCGGTGTATCCCCCCTACCCCACCCCAGCGCAGGGATGTACAACTTCTGGCGTCCAGGACATCGTTGACAATTTTCGAGCTAGCAAACCGGGTGAGGTGGCTCAGGGCATGAAATGATGTATGTCGTTGCAGTGCCTCTGACAGGGAGGTTCTAGAGATGGTGTCCCGAGGGTGACAAAATTGTCGACACTAGCTGGTCAGCTAGGCCGAATTCTACCGCTGTCTGGAGGAGAATTCCAGCACACAGCTGCTTTGATCGGTAGTTTTCCGTGGTTTCACCGATCAACTCCAGGCGAATGCCGGAGCAGCAGCCTAACAAACTGGCTACTGACCTCGCGCGTTCTTTCCTTCCTCTTCCTTGTCTTATCCTCACCCCTTACTTTCAAACACACCAACATGCACTACAATACCACATATGTTGGGAGGCCGGTCGGAATCTTAGAGCTTGTCTCGTCTGGGCCGGTACCCCGCTGGTGGGAGATATCTGGTTCGGGAAAACCCATCTAGCCGTCGGTCGATCGGCGCCGTATCTCATCATCTAGGGGGGGAAGGTCACGGGCACCTCTCAAGGG
This sequence comes from Teleogryllus occipitalis, assembly GCA_011170035.1. Taxonomy (NCBI): domain Eukaryota; kingdom Metazoa; phylum Arthropoda; class Insecta; order Orthoptera; family Gryllidae; genus Teleogryllus; species Teleogryllus occipitalis. The sequence goes on from BLKR01001347.1 coordinate 221,539, forward strand.
AAAACATTGATTACACTTAGACCAGTCTAATGAATGTAGCAGTTGACGCCCCCATAATCACATTTCAATCAATTACGAAGCCAGCCTTGTGCCAGAGCAATTTAATCTTATATACACTGAGGTGTGTTCTGTTAGTGCTGTGCCTGTCTGAGATCCGCAACCATCTCCGAAACACTAAATAAACACTAAATAGATAGTTGGATCGAATTAAACTACTGCATGGTAAAGAATTTAAGAGACCGGTTGCTCTGATTTGTAGTTTTACGTGGTTTCCCCGATAAATATCTTATGAATACTGGGCAGGAACCTTAGCAAACGGGCCTCTCACGCAATCTATTCTTAATCATTGTGCTCTTCAATCTCCGTATATACTCGTTTCCATGAGCTACACTACCAGATGTCATGTCGGAACCGGGAGAGAGGGCTCAGGGCATCAACTAACGTCACTGCAGTCTCTCTGACCGAGCGTTCCTAGTTTAAAGCCCCACCAGTGTCAGGATTTTCGACATTAGCTTGTCAGCTAGATCGAATTCAGTCCTGTCTGGAGGAGAATTCTTGCTGCCAGCTTCTCTGATCGGTAGTTTTCCGTGATTTCTCTGATCAAGACCAGGCGAATGCCGGAGCAGTACCCTATCTATTGGGCCCCGTACCGCGCGCGATCTTTCTTTCCTCTTCCTAGTCATATCCTCTCCCCTTACACACACTTACACTAATATGAACGATACTATCGTATATTCCGGGAGACCGGTCAGGAGCTTAGAGCTTTGTCCCGGCTGGGGCGGTGCCCTGTTGGTGGGAGAGTCCTGGTAAGGGGGAAACCTCACCATCCGACGGTAGGTCGGCGCCGGATCTCACCATTCAGTGGAGAAGGTCACTGCCGTCTCCCGAGAAAAACATGCACTACACTAACGGGACTAATGACCAAAGCAGTTGACGTGCCCGGAAACACGGAAAAATCAATCAATCAATCAGCTTGTCTTGGCTGGGGTGGTGTCCCGCTGGTGGGAGATACCTGGTTGAGGGAAAACCTCGCTAACCGACAGTAGGCGGGCTCCGAATGTCGCCATCCAGCGGGGGAAATCACCGACACCTCCTGAGGAAAACATGCACTACACTTACGAGACTAATGACTTAAGTTGTTGACATGTCCGGAATCTCTAAAAACCAATCAACCATTATGTCGGGAAACAATTCGGCAGCGTAGCGGAGATACGTTGAATAGAAAAAAACCCGCAGGCCCTCATAAATGTCAGATCAGAAACTAAGGGACTGGATCATCATCCCCTCCGGAGATACAGCATCCACTACACTTATGGGACTAGTAACTACAGTCAACGTCCCGACAACACAAACATAATCAAACAATTTTACTCAGGCACATTAAATAGCACATCCAATTTGAGATTGTCTTGAGATAAAACTAACATGTGTACATTAAAGAATAATCTGAGTATTGTTGGCAGAGCGTGTACCTCTCCTACCTGTCTGGGACGATCTGTCAAAAATGATACATTCGTAACTTTGTTATATAATATTTTCCACCACATGTTCGTAGGCGAAGTTGGGCGGATTTGCTTAGACATCATTCAATGATTTTGATGTTAGCAATATTGATTCTGAACCATCTGTACAGATTAATATCGAAATGTGTTATGCGGAAATGCACAATAAATATCTTTAAAATTTCCATATAAGCGACAAAAAAATTACTTACGGTTGTCTTTTACCTGCCCTAAAATATTTTTGTTCCTTTCACCAAGTATTTCAAGATCCGGTGACTTGAATCTCTCCACCATCTACATTTAAAACCCTGGTTTAGAAGAAAGCTGTATTCTAGAACACACGTGGAAACTGTGTTAATAGTTATAGAAAGGATTAACAGTATTTCGTGTGCCACTGCTGTTATATAGTTAAATGGAAAATGGTGTAATGTAGTTAAATATGAAATGTATTAAAGGGGAACATGCACAGTAAACCAGCGTCCCTATGTAATTACTTTTTCACTTTCTTCACGTTTTTGTGATCTTCTAATCGAACTGTACAAAAGTATTTCCCGTGACTTGAATTTCTCCATCACTCACGTTGGGCAGCCCTGGTCTAGAAGCAACGCAGTTCGCATAAGACTTCGCTGTGGACCCATCCGGACACACTGAACGCAGTTAGGGATCCCTTGCTCTAAGGCAATTTCGCTGACTCTGCCGGGCTATGCAGATGGCTGCGGGGTTACTAGTGGCCTGGACTATGGACAGATCTGTTTCAATAGAATATGCCATTAAATGCGAAACAGAAGGATAACATCATAATCTACTTTCGAGGTCAACTGTCCTTTGTCTAGATACCCCGAAATAGAGCCAGAGACCTGTAATCCTTTCGGTTAGATGTGGCAGATACATTTAGAACGACTTCTTCTCAGATCACGTTAAGCTCGCAAAGTTTTACGTCGTCATTCAATCGATATCATTGCTCTACTTTAATTCACAATTGTCAGACATTTGTCTCTTTACTGTTTATGTTTCAGTAATTCAATTATAGTAGTAAGAAATAATGTGAGGTTTATTACATTAGCATCATTATAAAAGTCATTACAATTAGTTTTGTCTTATACGTTTCATTCAGCGTAAAGATTTTATGCAGCATATGTTCATCTGCATTATTTTATTTCATCTTAGCATAAAAATTATGTCTTGTTAACTTTTTGTAATCAACTATTTTATTTATTTTATTTGTAATTTTAAGTACTGTTTCTGTATAAACCTGTAATTTATTTTCGTAATGTTTCTTTTGTTCAATTTGTTCTCAAAAAACACAATTTTTTTTATTATTCAAGTAGTAACTTAGATATTTTTGTATCAGTGAAGTTGGCAGCAAAGCGACAGACAAATCTTTATTCTGGATTAAACGAACGTGGTAAAACCACACATCGTAATTACTTTAAATTATAGGAATCACCATTGTGAAATGAATGATTCGTAATGGTTTTAAATATTCCATATTTGTGATTTCAATAGCCCTTATTCTGAACTTGAATAATTTAAATTTTAAATAGTATATAGTAAATAAATGCAACAACTACGGCTTCTACAAATATTCCATAATAAATATTCCATGATAAATATTCCAATATTTAACCCATTATTGATGCTTAATACGCCCAGTATATGAAAATAAAACATCAGTATATACTATTATTGTGCTTTATTTATTTTAATTTATATTAAAAATTATTTTAAAATACAACTTTTCACTTAAAATGAAAGGATTTTTATTGTGCTAAGTGCGAAAAGTGATTTTTTGCATTTGCCAGTGAGTACAAAACCTACTTGAGAAAAACAACCACATCTAATTCTCACTAATGACGATTGGAAATTAACTTTATAAATTTTAAAAATTTCTATCAAATTATATTTATTAATATGTACTTTACACTTGATATATTAGAGAGAAACATTTTATTTCCAGACTTATGTTTAATACACAAAAGTATATTTAGGTTATGTGTGTTTATCATATACTAGAAAAAATACGCAAGGAGCTAATAGAATACAGAAAAAAACAGAATATTATACTACTTTTTGAATATGATTGATCAAATGAAAGACCAAGCAATATATTATTTATTATATATTATAGAAATTTATAAATTATTACTATAAATACGTAACTTAAAATTGTTGAAACGTAAGTTTTCTTACAATATATTAACTAGTAGACACCAAACACACAATAATAATGGCCACATATTTATCACAGAGTCCACTCATATTCATCCCAAAATTTATTTCAGCTCTTAATTACATCCATGTTCAATCTCCACAGAGGGATAGTAAACATCCAACTACATCATAGAGATTTCTCTAGTGAATTCATTCCCCTAGAAGGAAATTCCCCCAAAGTTCTGCGACACCGCTTTTCCGAGTAGTGCATTTTCTCTTGCGTGTATGTGTACATGTATGGGTGCATGTAAGCCTTCAACTCCTAACACACACATGCATACAGGAAACTCAATTACGGCGCAAGTAATTTAGTACGATTAAGCAAACTCAATTACGCATTCTGGCTTCTCCTTCCATTACCACGCACGCTCTACTCTCATCAGAGATGGCTTGACGAACCAACAGCCTTCCGTCATGTAGTCGATAACCTAGTATTAGTAATGATTGAGAAAAAAAAACTTTCAGATTTGTTAGGCAAGCCATAGCTATTGATTGATTCGTGATTCCGGACACGCCAACAACTAAGGGCATTAGTCCCGTAAGTGTAATGCATTACTGAGGGAGGTGGCGGTGATCTTCCTCCCCTGAATGGTGAGATCCGGAGTCGACGTACCTGTACTGCTGTGTTCGCTTTAGTGTTTTCCCCAACCAGGTATCTCCCACCAGCGGGACACCGTCCCAGCCGGGATAAGATCTTGGCTTCCGATTGCTCTTCTGGCATGAGTGGTATTATAGTGCTTGTGTGTGTGTGTGTGTGTGTGTGTGTGTGTGTGTGTGTGTGTGTACGGGATGAGAATAGGACACGGAAAACGAAGGAAAAATTGTGCGCTGTCCGTGGCCCGTTTGTAAGGGAACTGCACTGGCATTCACCTGATGTCGATCGTAGAAACCACGGAAAACTACCGATCAGTGCAGCTGGTCGTTAGAATTTTTCCCCAGACGGTAGTTGAATTTGATGTAGCTATCTAACTAGTGTCGAAACTCTTGCTACAGTCGTGGCTCGAGCACTATGACCTCCCGCTCAGAGGCTCTGCACTGACATCTATTGTTGCCCGGAACCGCCTCAGCAGGTCCATAGTTATTAACTTCATTAAGTTGACAAACAGCACACATCAACCGAGTCTGAAATTGGTGTAAGCGGCCTTACGCCTTTCAATAACAATTGTAAAACCACCTTTTTATACGAACTAATGATATAATTAAGGAATATTTAACCTTCCATTAAGTGCACCCCTATACCATCTTTAGTTGCAACTCATTTGTTTCTAATGGACAATGAACTGTTAATAGTTAATGAGCAGCAGTAATTAGGAGTTCCACCTTTTGTGTGGTAGTTCGTGGTGTGCGGTTATCACAATAATACGAACTAAAAATTAAAGTACTTACGTTACAAGAAATCAGAAATTTATTTTTGACCACAAAAAACTCTATTCTGCTTTATCAGATATTTAAAATTATCGAAACTGAGTATGAAACTCCTTGTTTTCAATACTTAAAAGTACATGCTCTCAAATGTGACATTTATTGGTACCTTCCCATCTTAACTCATATAAAATAGCAGTATATTTTCTCTTCCAAGCCGACACATACATATACACACATGGGAAAAAAGTCTAACTATCTGAATTTGAAATAATTTTAAATACTGGCCAACTTGAGAAAGAGAATAATGATTGAAAGAACCTAAAGAACAATTCCTGGTTTATTAAGGACATTTCTTTCATTCTCCATTTGATAACCTTTTGGTTAAAGAAAAAGGTTGGAGCTGTTTTTGAGAGAATTTTGTTTTTGTTGTTTTTTAAAATTGCAAATATTGCACGCAATATTGTACGAAAAGTACTACAATTTACAAAAAACGTGTAAGTCCTTAATGACCCTAATAGTTACCGACAAGAAATTTCATTTGAAGGAAACTCGAGTGCTTGGTAGGCTGTGCAAAGGAAATTTGTTCACTGTGTTTTGTTATCTCTCGTTCAGATGTGCTTACCTTTAAGATCAAACTAAGGGTTCTGCATAGCAATAAAAGTTAAATTAAAAGAATAATGAATTCAGGGAACGTTTATTTGACTCTAACGGAATAGTATATTTGACACGTGAAGTTAGAACACAGGTAATCTTCATCAAGGTTTCGTAACATTAAAGTATTCGTAACATTAGTCTTCATAGCTAAATGATTAACTGCTACATCGTTTGCTTTATATAAAGAAATTTATCAGTCGACGCCGGGACGCCGTACGAGTAGGTCGTGCTGTGAACAGTGGTGGACAAACGATACACGAGTTATTTACCTAACTTGTTGTAACTATACGAATCTGTTTCTAATACTGTAAGCAAAACACAGTATATCATCACGTGAATTTCACGTACAGCTGCAGATGCAGCTGTACCTCCAGGAAAAATGGATTCTCCTGACAACAGGAGAGACATAACCCCCAACAGTACGGACTCACAACAAGGTATGTCATTAAAGAAGTCATATGCAGGTGCTACATCATCAGATTCCTTTCCATCTAAAGAACAAGCTATTGTAATCGAAGCTCAAGAAGGACTTTCAATTAAAGATTATATTAGCAAGGTTGCCTCTATTGTTGATGCTAGTAATATTAGATTTGTTTCACGCATATCTAACAACCGAATATGTATCTTTCTGTCAAGTCAAGCCGTTGCAGATAAATTCACTGATAAAAATAAAACAATTGTTATAAAGAATCGTGAACTCAATGTTAGACCTCTCATTAGTAAACTTAAAAGGGTAATTATATCCAACGTGTGCCCAATCATACCACACAATATAATTGAAAAGGAGTTCACCAAAAGGAAAATTACAACATCCTCCAAGATCTCGTTCATAAAAGCAGGAATATCTGAACCGGGCTTCTCGCATATTATGAGCTTCAGAAGACAAGTGTACATAGAACCTGAAGATCTAAACAAACTACCAGATTCAACTGTTGTTTATTTTGACAATACCTCTTACCGTATATACTTCTCTACTGATATCATGACCTGTTTTATTTGTAATCAAGAAGGACATGTAGCTCAGCTTTGTCCCAGTAAACCCAGTGGAAATGATGAAATGGAAACTGAAGTTACTCAACAACATAACCAAAGTCTCTCTTCTATACCAAATCCTCAACCTGCAGATAACATCAATGAAAAAGTAATATCACCCTCTACTGATATGAATGTAACCTCAAAAATACCTCCACCATCTAACTCATCCACTCAAATTGAAGAAACTATTCACACAAAAGAGAGTGAAGACAACACTTTGAAGAAAGATCTTGAGGCCAATAATAATGCCCCTGTATTAACCCAACCTCAATTTGGTGACTTCCCTGCTCTTCAAATTCCACAATCAAACAACCCCAACTCCACAAATAATTTGATTAAGAAACGACCTATATCCTTATCATCAACAACCTCAGACCCACTTATTGAACCCTCATCAGAACCTGATAAACATTTCAATATTGACCTCACTGCAAAAGAAAAAGAGAAGAATTATAAAAAGTCAAGATTAGAAAGTACTAATATTGAAGAATCTGAAAAACTGAACACTCAACTGGCCCCTCTCAAGGAAATATTATTGGACCCAAACAACAAATATCCCTTGAATTTTATTCAAATGAAGAGTTTTCTTGAAAAAACTAAAAACAGCACTGAGCTAATTGAAATAGCTCTAGAATTTACCCCTGATTTAACTCAATTGATCCAAATGTTAGAAAGAACATATCCAAAATTAAAGGATAAAAATATGAAGAGAAGATTTACAAATATAAAAAAGAAATTAAATAAACACATTAAAAGCAATGAATCAGAGTACTCTAGTGATACAAGTTAAAGTATTTCATCCTATTAAATTAAATATTAACTAACAATGGTTGAAAGCATATTACAATGGAATATCAATGGATTTAGGCCTCAAAGAGAAAATCTGTTTATTCTGATTAACAAATATAATCCAGATGTAATATGCTTGCAGGAAACTAATAATTCAGAAAGGGTGATACCACAATTAAAAAATTATTCTGTATACTTAAAGAATAGAAGTAATCCAAGAATATCCAGTGGAGGCATAGCTATATATATAAAATCACATATTCAAGCAGATGAAATTCATATAAACACCAATATTGAATGTAAAGCAGTCAAAATCAACATGGGAAAAAATATTTGAGTATCTGTAATATCTACCTCCCTAATAGTTATAATTTTACAGAAAATGAAATATTAAAAATCATAGATCAGCTACCTAAACCTTTTATTATGGTAGGTGATTTTAATAGTCACAGCCTAATGTGGGGATCGTATAAAGATGACAGTAGAGGCAAGATTATTAAAAAAATATTGGAAGACCCAAATATATTGATACTTAACAAAAATCAACACACTCACCTTAATAATACACACAAAAGGTTCAGTGCAATTGATCTAACAATATGTTCATCTTCTATTGCTTCTAAATGGGACTGGAGTACTACAGAAGACTTACATGGAAGTGACCATTTTCCCATTCTCATATCTTACTTCAATAATACCTCAGTGTCTGCTTGCACTAACTATCATCCTCGATGGAAATTCCAAAACGCTAACTTTGACAGATACAAAGAAATATTATCAACAAAAATAAATGAAATTAATATGTTAGAAGAGAATTCCTCAATCTCCCTCAATAAAAAAATTGAGAAACTGACTGATCTCATCCTCAAAACAGCTGATGAAACAATCCCAAAATCTTCAGGAAAACCAATAAGGAAAAAACTACCTTGGTGGAATGAAGACTGCAAAAATGCCCATAAATTATACAGACACTCATTCAACAAATACAAGAGGCATCCAACCATAGAAAATCATATTGATTATAAAAGAACACGAGCAAAAGCAAGACGAATATATAAAGAAAATAAAAGGCAGTGTTGGATTGATTTTATCTCATCAATAAATTGCTTCTCTAACCCAGCAGACAATTGGAAAAAAATCAAAGCTATCAATGGTTGCTACAAGCAGAACTTTCACCCTAAATTTATGGTACATAACGACAGAACTACCTCTTCTAACGAAGAAATTGCGAACATTCTAGCTTCTACATTTGCTAATAACTCAAGCGACAGTAACTTTAACTATGAATTTCAAATATACAAATCTAATTCGAATATAACAATGGATAGAATTATTCAACAAAATTCGTCAAGTAATCCTACATTAAATTATCCCGTACAAGTACAAGAAGTTGAGATTGTGCTATCTCGTACTAGAAATTCAAGCCCAGGACCAGATGGAATATACAATGTTTTTCTGAAAGAACTGCCGACAAATGCTATTGAATATCTAACTCGACTCTTCAATGAAATAATAACCACTGGCGAATTTCCTGACAAATGGAGAGAATCTATAGTTATCCCGATTCTTAAACCTAACAAAGATCCAACCAACCCGAATAATTACAGACCTATTTCCTTAACGTCCACCCTCTGCAAATTACTGGAAAAAATTGTCAGTAGAAGACTTAATTGGTACCTCGAACATCATAATAACATTTCACCATTCCAAAGTGGTTTCAGACGAAATCGTTCTACAACTGACCATCTAGTAAACATCCATAGTGACATTTGTGATGCCTTTATAACAAACCAACATCTTGTGACAGTTAGTTTAGATATGGAAAAAGCTTACGACATGGTCTGGAGAGATCGAATCATCAAAATTCTCCACGAAATGGGGATAGATGGCCAAATACTAACTTTCATAACCCAGTTCATGAAGAATAGATCTTTACAAGTTAAATTCAAGAATATTTTCTCGAACAAATATACAATAAAGAACGGAGTGCCTCAAGGATCTGTGCTTAGTGTACTACTATTCTTGATTGCCATAAATGATATCACGAACCATATCCATCGACCAGTGAAAGTATATTTGTTTGCAGATGATATCACTATAACATTAAGTGGAAAAAATATTAAAACATCTCAAGAACTGCTTCAAATTACTTTAAAAGAACTTCAAGATTGGTCCAATACGACAGGTTTCAAGATCTCTAAATCCAAATCTGAATGTATAGTTTTCAATAAAAGGGGTAACTTATCGGATCAGCTAAAACTTACAATAGGACCACAACAACTTAAATGTTCTAGCCTAATCAAAATTCTAGGAATATTATTTGATAGTAAACTAACATGGATACCACATATTAAGAATTTGAAAGCTAAATGCCTTCGAAGATTAAATGTATTAAAAGCTATTTCATCAGCATCGTGGGGAGCCGACAGAAATGTTATACTATCAACATACAAAGCTCTCATTCGTTCTACGTTAGACTATGGAGCAATTATTTACCAATCAGCTAGGCCAACAATATTAAATAGTCTTAATCCAGTCCACTCAGCCGGGTTAAGATTTGCCATTGGCGCATATCGAACGAGTCCAATTTCGAGTATTCTTGCGGAATCCAATGAAGAACCTCTTCACATCAGAAGAAGAAAACTATGCTTTTCTTATGCCTGTAAAATATCATCCACTCCTAATAACCCTGTTTATAAGAATGTTTTCTCCAGAAAATATTACGAAAAGTATACAGAGAAAAAGTATGCTCCCAAACCAGTTTATTATCTCCTGAACCAGTATCTTGAAGAAATTCACTTCACATTTCCTACTGTTCGAACTACCACGGTTAAAAAAAGACCTCCATGGATTCCTTCCCTAATAAATATCAACATCAGCCTTAATGATCTTCCAAAAAAGGTAACTAATACGTTAATTTACCAAGCCTACTTCAACGAAATCTATAACAAATACGTTGGATATACGCACATCTTCACCGATGGCTCCCGTCAAGAGATCGGAGCTGGCTGTGCAGTACAAATTAAAGAGACACTATTACAATCAAGGCTAAATGATTATTGCTCTATTTTTTATTGCGAAGCATACGCCATTCTTCTCGCCTTCAAATATATTCAAGAACAAACCGAAGACAAATTTGTTATTTTTACAGATTCCAAAAGTGTGCTAGTAAGTTTAAGTAATACTGAAAACCAGGAACCTATAGTAAATGAAATAGCTAACTTATATTATGACTTATTACACATCAATAAGGAAATAATTCTCATTTGGATACCATCGCACCGAGGTATTGCCGGAAATATATTAGTTGATGAAGCAGCTAAAGACTCTATTAATTCACCTTTGGAAGAGCATGCAGTCTCCCACAATGACATCAAAAAAGAACATCAAAGAAATAAGGATGTTTGGAATACTGAATGGACAAGATCACCAACCCTACTACATCAGATCAGGAAAAGTATCTTCGATGACCACCTTCCTTACCTTCACAAGAGAAAATATCAAACTGTGCTCACCCGCTTAAGAATTGGCCATTCCAAACTCACCCATCAGCATTTACTAACAAAAGAAATACAAAAAAATTGTGACCAATGTCAATCTGCCCTCTCTATACCACACATATTATTGTTCTGTCCCATTTACAAAGATATCCGCAAAAAATATGCAATACCTCTCACTCTCCTAGAAAACCTTAACAACAAACACCACATTGAAAATGTCTTTAAATTTTTAAAGGAAATTAACCTATTCAATAAGCTGTAAGAAACTAAAAATCTGTTAAACACCAATATTGTACAATTTTGTATTATCAAATAATGTATAATAATGCCCAACATGTTTTTTGGTGATGTTCTCTGTTTATATTATGTTGCTGTTGAATATGATTGTTAATTGTCCTCATGTAAAGTTACCTATATTGACAAATTATTTATTTGTGGTTTAATTTTAAATTTTGTTGTATGCTCTGTTGTACACTGTATATACTGTATTTTGAATGTGGTCGCTAATGACCTAGTAGTTCATGCGACCTTCTAAATAAAGCATAATTAAAAAAAAAAAAAAAGAAATTTATCAATGAATGATTGACCGGTTTAAAAGATTAAAAGACGTAATAAATAATAATAATAATAATAATAATAATAATAATAATAATAATAATAATAATAATAATAATAATAATAATAACGAACTGTTCGACAATGTAATGAAATGAACTATGACTTGATCACAAGTACACGCATTCAAACACCAAATGAAATCTTAATGCCTACTAGGGGCAATGGCATTTACAGGAAGTTAGGCGGCTGTAATCTAACAGATGTTGCAACGGACCGTTTGCCATCTGGGCCCCGAGATTTCCTACACAAGCATCCTCTCGATCTTCAGGCAACGAATTACTCGGCGAAAGCGACGGCGACGGCGATGGCCTGGAGGCCCACTTGTTTCGCAAGACGACCTTTTGCTCCCGTTTCCGGCGCCCGCTGGCGCACCCGCTGCCATCCGTCCAAACACCGCCATTCGAGCAAGACCTCGCCACCCCCGACACCGCTTAAACAACGCGCTGCCCCTACCACCAGGCAACTCGCGGCGCCCCTTCTACACTAAACTACGCCGCCGCTCCGCCTCCCCCGCCACCCCCGTAACCACCAAGGCCCCCACCTCCCCGCCGTCCGCCGCCCCCGCTCAACCACTCCCGCCGGCCCGCCGACCCTCAGCCTCCGCCGCCCCTGCCGCCCCTGCCGCCCCTGCCGCCCCCGCCGCCCCCGCCGCCCCCCGCCGCCCCCCCACCCCCGCCGCACTCGCCGCCCCCGCCGCTCTCGCCGCCCCCGCCGCCTCCACCGCCTCCACCGCCCCACCGCTCCACCGCTCCCGCTCTCGCCGCCCCACCGCCCCGCCGCCCCCGCCGCCCTCGCCGCCCCCGCCGCCCCCGCCGCCCCCGCCGCCCCCGCCGCCCCCGCCGCCCCCGCCGCCCACGCCATTCTTGCTCTGCAACCCCGAATCACGTTTCAGAGGGGAAGTGACAATCTGCTACCTTCCGGAATATAAATCGTTCTTCACTTATGTCACTAATGACCTTAGAATCTAAAGCGGTCGGAAACTTTGTGCCTGTCCCGAGTAGACGGTGCCCGGGTGGTGGAGATATCCGGATGAAAAAAAACCGTTAATAGACGGTAGGTCGGCGCTGGATCTCACAATCAAGTGGGGAATGATCACCGCCACCTCTGGAGAAAAAAATCATTACACTTACGAGACTAATGACCTTAGCAGTTAACGCTCCCGGAATCACTAATCAATCAGTCCCCGCCACCGTCCACGATCCCAACACCCGTTCCCTCGGTCCCAATGCCCGCCGTCCCCTTAATTCCGCTGCCGTCGCCACCGTGGCTCTCAGCGGGTTCAAGATTCCTTCAGGAAAAGTTTGATGGTTAAGATTTTTTCCAGGCTCGTCGCCTACTATAATCATTATTCACGTGTTTTTTAAGTCTCACGTTATCGCGGGAGGTGGTAGTGTTTTTTGCCTTCTGGATGGTGACATGAAATGCAGCTTGCGGGTTTTCTATATCAAGCTATCTCCCAAAGCCGGGCACAGCTGTCAGCCAGAGCAACCTCTACGATCCCGATTTGTCTCCAGGCACTAGACTAGTACATGTAAGTGTGTGTGTAAGTAAATGGTGAGGATAAGAGAAGGAAGGCGAAGGAATGATCTCGCGCGGTTCGTGACTTGTTTGTTTGGGTTTATCTCCGGCATTTGCCTGGTGTTGATCGGAGAAAACACGAAAAATTACCGATGTGGGCACCCGGCCACTAGAATTCTCCAGAAGCGAAAATTCGACCCAGGCGTGTTCGAAGGTAGACCGCCACCATCGACAAACGTTCCCTAGGACCTCCTTGTCAGAGGACCATCAGTGACATCAACCAATTCCCTGCACCATTTCAGCCGTTATGGTTTTTGGTGGCGACAGGGGTGGAGGTGTGGCGGGACCGGCCGGATCAGTGTGAAACGGCGGAAGCGGCAACAGGGGTGGAGATGAAGTCAGCACGACCAGCGGGGAAGGCTTGGCGGGAGCTGCCGGGGTCGTTGAACGGCGAGGGCCGGGGTGGCGGCGATGGCGGGATGCCGGGGCGCGAGGTTGGACCGCAGCGGCGGACATACGCTTCGACGGTAAAACTTCCCAACGCGACGGGTCGGCACGTTCCCAAGGCAACGGCTGGCCGCTACTCAGCCGCTCTAATCCGCACGTACGCAGTGGGCCTAAACATCAGCGACGCGCGCAAAAAGGAATAAACTTAAACATTGTCCGAGTTAATATTCAAAGAGGAAATTTATATTTATTATAATTATTTTTTGCACTAGCAAAGGGTACAAAATTGAATGAAGTGTGGGTTTCAAGATTTTCCGTCCCTTAAATTTAAAAAGAAAATTTATGTTTTTTATTATTTGTTTACAGTGCGTCGAAACATTGGTAATCTAGTTGTGCTATGGAATGGCACAGACTTTCTCGTAGTAAAGTTTTCTAATTTCCGTGGACAGACTTTACGGTTTTGCGCCCTCTTCTTACCAGCCTTCTATCGCCTTTTTAACTTCCGTCTATGAATTCATAATTCTTCAACAAAATTTGCCACATTTTTGTGTCTATTTTAATATTTCATTTATGTTTTTAAAAGTTGCTTGTAACTTATTCTTGGTTTCTACTAGCTACTTTACAACTTAAATATATTTTTCACATATGTATATAATATTACATTTTTGCACTCTTTGTATATATCTGATATGGGGTTAGGCGAAAGAGCGGGCCTGATGGCCCGAGCCTCGCCATATTAATAAAGGCATTATTATTATTATTATTATTATTATTATTATTATTATTATTATTATTATTATTATTATTATTATTATCGCCTCATAAATATATTTTGCTACGTTTTCTTAATATTTCGGTTTCCTGATGGGAGAACCGAAATATTACTTAAAAAAATCTGATGAAGAGTAAAACGTCGTTCTAAGAGGCAATTTTCGTTAAAAAAACTTCAAGCTGTTTTTAAGGAATTTGTGTTTATGTGTTACTGTAAATGCGAAATATGAAGCGCTGTTCACATGAATCCATTGAATTTTCGAAAAACTTCATTTGAAGCACATGCATTCACAAATGAAATAATGTATATAAAATGCCAGAAAGGTGCATATTAACGCATTATTAATTCATTTGAGCGTTTCTGAAAATGCGTACTTTTGTGTTCCTTTTTACAAAAATGTTTACAGTTTTCGAAAAACTTTATACTTTTCTTGCACATGTACCTATAAATACAATAAGGAAATCAAACTGCCGGCAGTGCAAATATTAAGGACATGAGAGAAGGGTAAAAGAATTACATTTTTGTAAACTTTGAAATAATAAAAGAATATAGCTGTATGGCGTTTATGTCATCTTATCGAGTGCATTTATCACTATACCTACCACAAGTATAAGAAAAAATTTGGAGCCTTTTTGGGAAAATCTGGTTTTTGGAAATTTTTAAAATTGCAAATATTGCATTCACTGTTGCACGATAACTACTAAAACAATATGCATGACCTTATGAAAAGAACTTGGACGAAAACTACTAAAATTTTCAAAAAAATTAACATGAATTAAATATGGAAAATATTTTTTTCTTACAGGAAATATCTCAATTTCCAGTTGTGTAGTTGTAGGAAGGCGTCGAATAAAATTCAATCTTTTGCAATTTTTGAAAATTCAAAGTTAACCGCGAAAATGGGATCTATGCCACATTTATAAGTGTATTTCATTTTATTCTTACAACAAATTTAAAGAAAAACTTTGGAGCTATTTTTGGGAAAATTTTTAAAATATCTTCATGTAACGTACCCCCAATTTTAAAGAATTTTTTCGAAATCTCAAAGCTTTTACTAGAGCCAGATCAAGATGGGGTTCTTCAATTTGGAAAAGATCCTTTGTATGGTTTACGCATTAGTGGTGTTCACAAACCGGTAGACAGACGGACGGACGAACGTTTTGCTTTCAAGAGGTTTTTCGGCATCAAGTACCCACAAAACAGGTATTCTGGATACACCACGTTTTTGCACAGCATTACATACCTTTCTCTATATATTTTACTCCGTATCGACGTGCGTATACGAGAAAGTAAAAAGTGCAAAATGAAAATGTGTTAGTGTGAACATGACCGGTCTAATATTAAATAAGGTAATTTAAAACTCTTTGAATGATCTTTTGTATTTTTTACAGAATATTCGCGAAGAATTTGACGTCTGTATCAGTAAGCTTCCAACGGTTTGTCATTTCTGTTTTATATTGTTGTATTTGTAATATTAATCACATTATAACTATGTAATATACATAAACTCCACACAGTCTCTCTCTCTCTCTCTCTCTCTCTATATATATATATATATATATATATATATATATATATATATATATATATATACTAACACACCCACCTACTACCTTCCACACGTTGTGTGAGGGCGTGATAGAATGAATGCTCGTGAAGCGAGCATAAAATTCTCAGGAAGCAAGATCTTTTGGGGCATGAGAAAGGTCTGAATCCTTGACACAATGAATCGGACAAATTACGAATAAAATGAGCATATATTCAATGAAAAAATAACAGTGACACAATTATATAACGGAATAATGCACTTGAAGTAGTTGGTCACTGAAAAAAACAGAAAACAAGGCAAAATAAAAAAAAATTGGCATCACCTCGACTGCCTGAACACACTTTCACCAATTACAATTTACAATTTGCTCATTCGTCTTTCTGAATTTTCATCTACCAAATTATTTTACTCTTTTAACATCTAGTTTTTCCGTGCACGGCCTTTAAAATGAATTTTACACTTGTTTTAAGGAATCCCGTTCACGGGTGCTAGCCTTGGGGTTCGCACTCACTATAACACTGATCTTTAAAGAGAAAAAAAACAATAAAACGTAATATACACGTTATTTAAATCTGACCCCTTTACATATCACAGAAAACAATTACTTTTAACACAACACAATAAACTATGACTTTTCCTGATAATATCAATTATACAACATGTGAAAATCATGAATTATTTAAGTAAAATTGTACAAGGTATGGCCTCTTTGAATGAATCTAATGACACGTGCAGTAAATGAACTGGAAACTTCCACTCACTTCGTTCGGAATTCTTCTCCCACCTATTCTGGAATTTTCACTCACTTTTAACACGAATTGTCGTGTATTTACGGCTATTCTCTTTCCCCAACTGATCGCCGCATAAAAGTTACAAGTTCCTCTACCTCAAAAGTTCCGCATCGCTCGCCTGTAGGTAACCTTGGGGATTTTCAGCCGCTCGCAGTCCCGCGTCGCCACTTTTCTCCGCTTGCTGTCCCACGACGTTACAAGTTTCCTTCTCTCGAACTCCGGACTGCGGACTCCGCCACGCCTCCAATTTCCACACCCTTCTCCCGTTCTCCGCACTCGTACGATTCTCGTTCCAGTCCAAATCTTTCTCGCCTACGCTTCGCTCTTCCTGGGGTCGTCCTTTTTCTTCCGCCGCGCCTCGTACAAGTTTGTTCGCGCTTCCAGCCTCGAATAATTAATGTTGCTGAAGTTATGCTTTAAATGCTCGGCCTACCTACCACACTTTGGGCATGTGTGGTCTCAGCGTGCAATATGAGATGCTGGATTTATTTAATGTCCTTCTGCACGAATTTTACAAATTTGAAATTATTTCGGAGTCAAACAGTCACATCGCTTGCTCTCTCAAATATTGTGAATGCGAAGAATGTTTGTGCACTCCACTTCTTAATTACCTCACTTTCGAAGATACGCTTCACAAGCTAACTTTTAACTACCAAGTTAAAATAAACTCCTATGCTATCAAGTTACAATCGCCGTCACTGCTGCAGTCAAAAAAGAGCTGAGTCTAGTCACCGTCGCAGCTACAATCAAAGAGCTCAGTATAGTCGCCGTCGCTGCTGCAGTCATAGAGGGGTCCTCCGAGGCGCGCCGCGATACTTATGGTATTCGCGCCTGGGGAAATTTTGGAGGGGTGATTATTCTTCTCTTTTCGTGACCTCTCGGAAAAACATTATTCGCGGGTTCGGGCGTCAGAGTTCGAAAAGCTGTGGGTAGATGGCGCGTTTATAAGCCATCGTTCCGCCGCGTACTCGACTTCTCTCTGTTCGTGGGCTTCTTTTCGTAGCTGATGGTGGCGTTATGGGGTCGTCTAATTCAATGACGCCACAATATGACGCCATGTTACGCCATATGACGCCATATTCAATGACGCCATGTTAGAGTTAAATATTGTTTGGATGCCAGAGCTAGGAATGGTTTGATTGAGCGAGTCGATATAGTTGGCATTAATATAGCATTTAGAAAATGTTTCTGATTTTTTTTCATTTCATTACACAGCGCGTTCAATTTCCCATTAATTAAGTTTTGTGTTCCCCTGCATACAGCATAATTTGTTTAACACTGATTCCGAGACTACATATTTTTCGTTGCTTCTGACTATTGTTACAAAAGGCGGTTATTATTTTTATCGTTATTTACTAAAGTTTTTACTTTCTCACTACCGTTTAAGCAATAAGGAGTATAAGTTGTATAAAGGTGCACGAAAAAAACGACGAATTCTCTGCAGAAAATCATTTGACACAGGGCCCTGTTAAAAAAACTAGAAAAATCCTGTTGCTAAATTTAGAGAAAAAATCCTGTATGACGGTGTGTATCCAAAATTCATATACTGTGGTCCCAAAATAACGAAAAAATGAAAGATGCCAAACGCCTTTGTCAGGCTGCTACCTGTCCGTCTGACTGCTTACCTGTGAAGAATGCTAAAAGATTAACTGTTCCTGACTGACGTTTTTATCTAAAATTGATATTTCCTTATCGATCTGACTAATGTCATGTCCCCTTGAATTGGAAATCGATATTTTAATTTTGAGAGTATTTTACATGAAACCCCTACATTTTCAACAATTTTCAAAAGGATGGCTCCATCGTTTTTGAATTTGTATTATTGTATTAGGAAGGTGTTAAAAACGTTTAAAAGATTGGCGAAAGTCTCATTTTATTTGAAAATTCTGATTTTTCAAGAATTACAAATGTTCTAACTTTTTTCCTACTACTACAATAAAGAAGAAAGGGATTTTTCCTTTAATAAAATCTGTTCATTAAAGATAATTTTGTAATTTCATGTACAGTTTTTCAAAACATTGAAAACTTTTTGCGTAGTTTTGTGTGAAAGTGCGGGCGAGAAAGTACGTATATTTTAGCATCACTAGTTTCGGTTTTGAAAGAGTAATAGGAGTGGCAAAGAGTGGCAGAAACGCTGACACGCCTGGCAATTTGAAGAACGGACACTCTCCTCTTTTGCGCCTACTTCCTTCTTCAATTCTCTTTGCCTCTTTTTGCTTATAGTTTACTCAAGCTCTTGTTACTTCTCTGAACTCATATCAATTCATTTTCTTCTCATCGGATGCGACAGATCAGCAGCAATGATGGCATCATGGATGTTCCAAAAGTGCTAGGGTTTGTGTCCCGAAGTTGACGAATGACTGTTGACGGATTTTTTATGCTTGCGATATAACTGCATCATTCACTGTCTGGAGAAGAATTCTGATTGGTAGTTTCCAAAGGTATCTTCGATCTATACCCCGAGAAGCCACTCTGCCGTGATAAATGGACCATGGAGCGCGCTAGATTTTTCATTCCTCCTTCTCCCCTCCACTCCACCCACCACTCTTACACACACATACTGAGAGTAAATACACTTACTTCCACAAAATTCGACATGTCTGGTGGAATTGTGTATCATGTCTGAACGTAGCAGGAAATCTGCCACATCTCTTATTATAACTTTCAGTGCACTTTCGGGACTAATCCATATAAAGTATTTGAATAACCGCAAAAGTGTGTGTGTGTGTGTGTGTGTGTGTGTAGGTACTTGTCAACAACAGACAACTTGAACTGTGTCATTCAACGCGATTTGGGCTCCAGAGGGAAACTGATAGATTGTTTTCGTATCCGGCCAGGAGATTCTAAGAAATTTTCAAAAACATGTTTTTGCATGTTTTATCGCTACGAGATTAGCTGCGAGTATGCTGGGGATTAAACCAACGCATCTAAATAGGTAAATGTAGGTGACGTTTGATTGAACCCCAGAGGCTTCATGACACCGTCACTTTCTTTCACGAGCATGGCAACACTGATTACTGTGTTTTTAGAAATAAATTGGCAAAAACCTACAAATAGCCTTGGAACGTATTAAATATGAAAGATTTCAAGAGAGTATTGAAAACACCAAAAGTGTTAACTGAGAATGAATTAACGTTCTTACGTTTTAACAACTTATTCTTATTAAGCCTAACTAACACCTTATTCACAAACATACAAAACAGTCACCTTTTAATGTTTATGTAGATTGGCATACAAAATGATTAATAGGTCAATAACAGAAGTAAAAGTGAGCACAAATTAGATTTCGTTTGTGAAGTTTTAATCTCTTAAAACATTAGGAGACAAAAATATGGAAGTTTTAAGCAAATCCGGGGAAAAATCAAATGTAGCTGTAGAAGATTTTTTGAAATTAATTAAGAATAATCTTATATTTGGATTAGAAAATAACGGAGAACAATACTTAATATGTTCATATTAGCAAAATACGTAAAAAAATATAGCTCTACTAACCATTCTCATCATCCGTACCTGGAAGTAGCTTTTACAGCGATTAAAGTTTTAAATTGCAATATTACCATTTCATGTACTAAATGGAGGTTATATGTAAGGCCATTGGGTGTTAGGAATTTTTGAATGCGAGTATAACGCCCCCCAAGGGGTTTGGAGACGCGTTGCGTCAACTTGGACGCAACATTATAAAAAAAAATTAAAACATTAACAGCTACTACGTTTGATAAGTCTAACTCCAGATACTGTAAGAGCATATTTGAAAAAAGATACGCATGAAAGAAAGAAATCAATGGAAAAAATTTTCAACACCTGAAAATACTTTTTAAACAATTTACAGCGTCGGCGATGCCACAGTCAACTAGTTATCTAAGAAATTATGTGCCTGGAATCAATAAATGCTCACGAACATCCACATTAATTTCTCTCTTTCTCTACTTCGTCCTTTTACAAGCCATTCCTCTTCTTTTTCCACGTTCCGTTTCCTTATTTCCTCTCTCTCATTTCGTAAACCAAATAACATTTGTTTTTGAAAGAAAACGTTAACACAAGGGCAGATATTTGTTTGTGAAATCAAAAGAACCGTTTAATGAGCAATTTATTCACGGTATCTCGTTGAGATTTCTTTGTTCAGCCTCTTCTGAGTGTCTTTTATTATTTCAACTCATTGTTTTTAACGCTCGTGTTTTCTTTCCTCAGTTATATGAATGTTCTTCTCTTTTATTGTAATATTTAGAATGTGTTTCTTTCAAGTAAAAAATAGCAATGATTGAAATGTTTGCAATGATTGAAGTCCTGACAGTTTAAGCCCACTAGATCATGTTTCTATATCGTGCAATTCGGAGTCGTCCTCTACGTCATCTTTCGTGTTATCCCTCCTCCAGGTTTCTTCCTAAACTGGGCACTTCTTCCGTTGAGACATATTCTATTCTCTCGACATGTATGGTAGTATAGTGCACGTAAGGAGAGGAGATACGCTAAGGAAGAGGAAGGAAATAGCGCACGTGGTTCGTGCCCCGTTTGTTTGAGTACCGCTTCAGCCTGGTGTTGGTCGGAGAAACCACAGGAAACTACTGATCAGTGGTGCCAGCTGTTACAATTTCTCATCAGGCAATTGGACCTAACTACGAATCTCAATTTACCGCAGTCGCGGATAGATATGCAACATCGATATCCATATTTTCAAAACATCGTGGTATTTGTAGAAAAAGTGATGTTTTAAACGTCGAAGTATTAATGTCAACGTTATTTTAACATCGATGTTTTTACATTTTATTGAGTTGTTTTTGAAAGGAAAATCCATAGTTAAGATTTTGTAAATTTTAGTATATGAAATAACTGACGTCTTATCAGTTAATGTGTTCTAAGGTGATGAAAGGCGGTTTGTACTATCTTAATCGAGCAGACTCATCAAGCTTGACCGAAATTTCCCCAATGGTCTGCAGATTTTTACCCCTAGTATTTCGCACGTTACAAGGCGGTCAATGAATACGTCATAAGCGTAAGGCTTCATCTTATTTACCGCAGCCTTCTTTGGTTAACTGACTATTGACGATGCGACAACTGATGATCCTGCGCTCTCAGGGATTGAGTTTCACTTTTTTTGATGTTATTTCTTAACTTTGTTTTCTGATGAATCTGAATTATAAATTTATTCTTGAAAACAACTACTGCCAAATTTTATTTTGTTGCCAACGAATTTAAAGTGGGACGTACTAAACTAGCTTTAAAACATCGATGTTTAAAATAATGCTGTATTTTGGTCAATGCATTATATATATATATATATATATATATATATATATATATATATATATATATATATATATATATAAAATCAAGTTTTGTGGTCACTGTCGCATGACTTGTTGGGATTCGAACCCTTGGACCTTTCGATTAATAGGTATGAAGGTGATAATTGACTTTACAGAAGAGGGTAAAAGATATACGATTACTAGTTTAGTGTAGAATGATGTAAGTTGTTTTTTTAAGAATATACGTTGTCAATATATATTTTTCTCTAAATTCAGTTGATATCAAACCAGCAATTTCTTGTCTTCAAAATTTAAAATCGTTATGTACTATCTGAATTGATTATTGAATGATCTAATTAAGTAGTTTTTGTTTTGGGATAAACTAATTATTATATCACGTTTCACCATCCTAAGTGTTGAGTTTTAGTCATACATATTGCACTCAAAAAGATCAAATGCTTTTAAAACGTTGAAGAGTCCCTTTCAGTGCGATTACAATTTCAGTAAAAGATGAATTACCGAGATTTTGTGTCGTGATCTCTTCTATTTTACTGTCATGAAGTATTTTATCTCAATATGTCCTTTTAATTTTCAATCTTTCGTTTTCTACTTCTGCCTGATTACCTTTTTTAAATTGAAAGTTGCTTTTTGTGCAAATGAGAACATTTTGTGCGCATGGTATGATATTGCTGTCTAGCTATACTTTAGTTTAGATGAAAGTTCTATTGCATTTTACGTAAAATGAACCTGAAAATGGCAGTTCTTCAATACACCTATTAATAAGAATGGTATTGTGCATTGAAAACAGGTTCGTTGTGAGAGAAAATTGTCCATATTCCACGCTGCGCGTGTTAACATTATTCTTATATAGCCTCTTTCTTCTCTACTTTTTGATATTCATATCTTTGTGCTTTCTAGGATTGAAATTCATAAAGAATTCATAAATAATTTCTAAAATAATCCGTTAAGTATGTTGAAATTGAACACATTTATAAATTTTAATAATTTAACATTTATAAAGTTGTTAAATTTAAAAATTTAACAACTTACACATTTTTAACAGTATTTGCATTAGTATAAATTGCATTAAAAACAGGAATACGTTCTCAAAGCAATTTATATCTTGAATTTTTTTAAATTTTAAAATGATATTTTTTTAAAATGAAAGGTATATAGTTAAATATTTTTCGTTTAGTGAACTAAGTATACTCATTAATTCCATGAAAAATCGTTGAATATCTCAATGTTAATAGCACGCGTGCAATTAAAATTTCACCGTGCAATTAAAAATTCACTCCTACCAATGAGAATACAGAAAAAGAGCGAAATGGTATAATTAAGAAGCTAAAAGACAGACGTAGCAAAGGTATTTACAGTCGGCCATTAAACATCGAAACAAAAATTCATCACATATTATGTACCTATTTTTGAGAAAATTTTGAAAAATGTCCGGGGGACTTTACGTAAACTACACCCAAATTTTAAGGAATGTTTTTCAAAATTTTAAAGATTCACCTAGAGCCAGAAGGACAGGGGTTTCTTCAATTTGGAAAAGATCGTACGTGTGGTTTAGGCGCTAGGTTTGTTCACATACGATAGATGGCCGGACAGACAGACGGTCGGACAGGCGGACGGACGGACATTTTGGAAAAAAAAAACAACACTTTTTCGATATAAGGGGCCCCAACGTGTATTCGGTTGAAATCTCGAAATTATTTTCCGCAGCATTACATAACTTTCATATACATAACTTGTATATACTACGTATATCACTCACGTATGTACGTGTGTATACGAGAAATTAATAATTCAAGAAATTATGAGCATTTATTTACTAGTTTAAAATATCATTACGCACAACCTGACTGTAAGGCGGGTAGTATCGGACTCACACAAGGCGAGATCGGTGACAAGGAGTAGGGTGTGTTTGATTATCTGATGGCAGAGAGAGCAAAGCTGGACACAGCAGACCACGCCAGGCCTGGCTAGGAAGAAGATACACTATAAACAAAATGTATCCTGTTATATTTTTTATTAGATTAATAATGTAAATAAATATCCAGAGAAATATTCCCGTACATTAAAATGACATCACGCATAACATAGCGGTAATGCGGGTCGCATCAGGGTTAGGCAAAGCCGCTACAGGAGGAGGGTGGTGGCGACGATCACGATGAGTTTCAACAATTCGGCGTTAAGGCAGGGCAGACCACGGTATGGCAGTACAGAACAGGGCAGGGCAATGCAGAGAGGAGCAAAACAGAGCAGGCAGAACCACGCCGGGCCAGGCCAGGCCAGGCCAGACTAGACCAGCGAGAATATGCCATATATTGAGAATGCATTGTTTTCCTGTCTGAATAGATGAATATGATAAATAAAAATCCGAACAAGTAAAGGGACTCGGCTTTATATCGGCCGGATGTTTTGATAGGTATTTTTCAGTGGTTTAACCGATATTACCAGGCGAATCCAGAAGTAATACCAAAACAAACAGGCCACGGACCGTGCGCAATATTTCCTGCCTCTTCATTGTATCCTAATCCCTTACTTACACCCACTTACCTGCATTACACAATCACAGATACTGGGAGACGAGACACGTGTTTAGAGCTTGTCGCGGATGGGGCGGTGCCCCGCTGTGGAAGATACCTGGTTGAGGAAAGCCTTGCAAGTCGACGTGCGGTATGGTGCGGGGGGGGAGATATCCAAGATCAGTGCCACTTTTTTTCCTAGGGCTTGTATCCAGCCGACAGCCGGTTCTCCTTTACGTCCCGAAGGGACGCATATTCGACCATACACTAAACAAACACTTGCGGGCTACTCTGATCTGGGGTCAGCAGAACGCGAGGCCCTCCGCGACAACACACGCACAAAGTCATTGGACAAACAGCCTTGCAAAAGGCGGGACTCGAACCCGCGACCCTTCGGACCGAAGCGCTGAGTCGGTACTCGCTCTTAGCCACCTCGGCCATCCAGGTCGGCTTGATCGAGTGCCACTTACCAAGGAAAGTTCATGAGTCGGTACTCGCTCTTAGCCACCTCGGCCATCCAGGTCGGCTTGATCAGTGCCACTTACCGAGGAAAGTTCATGTTCATCCAGTACTGTTACGTGACTTTAGCGCCCACTATCACTGATCAGTCAATGAATTGAAGGATTAGTCAAATAAATAATATTCCACGATAAAATTAATGTGATTATTTGAATTATATGAAATTAACCCTCAACTGGAGCATCTGAATTTTATTAAGTATATGGAACACCATGGGCTTTGGGACCCTGATTTAAAATTAAACTTTAAGTGGGGTAAAATAAACAAGAATATGACTTTTCGCTTTTCGCTACAATATAAATATTGCTTTATTTCACTGAAACAACTTAAGGGAAATATTTAGAGGATTTGGGATATTTAGTGATCGAAAAATAAAACAATACAATGATGGGGAAACGAAAGTTATGGAGTGAATTTTGGAACGTAATAATATATTAAACTTGAAATAACGAAGTAAACACTGTATAAACATTGAGAACATCCTGGTATGTTTTTAAAAATACCGAAAAAAGAGTATTGATGAATTGGGATTGTTAGTTGTGTGGATGTTTATTTATATTATTGATTTGGAGAAATACTTGGATGTATAGTAATAATAATAATAATAATAATAATAATAATAATAATAATTATTATTATTATTATTATTATTATTATTATTATTGCGCTATAGTTAATTGTAAGAATGGAGAGTGGCAGGAACATTTTTAGAAATACAATTTAGAATAAAAACTGTATTCAATAAATACGAATTATACATATTGTTATTATATATTCATTGCAAATTGGTATAAGACACGTTTTGCAGACAAATAATGCTTTTCTGTGGACAAATATACAGGCAAAAACGCATATTACATGAAGACAAAGTCACGAAAGACAAGAATCGAGTCTCAGGATCTACTAGACACTTATTAATGCCCACAAATACATAATTACACGGCAGCATATAGAGCCCTATGCAGAACATAGCCAAACATGAGTAGAGTAGTAAACATACTAAAGTGAATTTACATAGGACTCTCAATTCCATAGAACTTCTTGCGTAAAATGCTGAACCAAAGGATATTATGAAAGGTCCCCAGAACCCTGGATCTCCAGTGAAGGGTTAATCTCATCGCTCAACGTTATTGAAATAGTTACTCACGAATAATATAGCTTGTAATCCTGTAATGTATAGTTCAGAGACTGGCTGTTCAAAGTTGGGATCGAGTATGAAGCGATTTTCACTGTTAGTCCAAGACTACTTTTTACACAGAGAGCATTCGGGTCTTGAAAACATTGTAAATCAAATTACCTTACTTCATCTTGGCTGGTTCGGACACCTATGTTGGATGAAAGAAGAAAGAATGGCCATGAAGGTTTATAATTGGCACCGGACTGCAGCAAGAAACAAAGGGAGACCGAAAATCAGTTGGAAAGATGATGTTAAGAAGGACATTAAGAGACTAGGGATTAGAAATGGCCATGAGTGGTTCAAGATAGAGGAAAATGGAAGACTGTTGTGGAGCAGAACAAGACAATCTAAAGCATGTTGTAGCGCCTTGAAAGAAGAAGAAAAGAAGAAGATGATGATGATTCAGGTCTTGATGTGTCGAAGTTACAACTTACAGTAATTTTTTTTGTGTGTGTATTGATATGTTCGTTATCTCAGTTTTGTTATTTTATTTGCTTTCTTAAGTAAAGAAATGTCTTGAGTCTGTAAAAAATCTTATAGCTAAGGGTATTTAGGAGCCGCGGTTTAGCAAGCCCTTGTCAACTAGCCACATAATAAATGTTGCTTCAATGTTTAATTAGTAGATCTGATGTCTTCTGACGTCTAATTAAGTTGGTGAACAATATTGCAATTCATAATCGTCTGATTTATTACTTTTTCCTCGTATATATTGGAAATATTACTCAACAATAGTAGCAAGCAAAACTATCAACACTAGTATTCTAAGGTTATACAAAGTGAAGAAATTTCACACGGGTCTATCGAGTAGTATTCCATAAAACAATATCTGCGTTAAAAACAACAATCAAAAAGTCATTGCGATTCACATTCACTTATTTGCGAGAGCATAGAACCCAAAATGAGAAATTGACTGAGTTTTGTCAATCTGCGGTTTCAAGCACACACCTTCCATGTAGTTTCAAAGAAGATAGCGCGTTCTCTGTATTTAAGCAGAAACGTTTCTCTTCTTTTTCTTGGAAAATATTATGCTTGAAATTTAATTAAGCTTCGCGGCTTTAATCCCAAGATAAACGCTACTTTCAAAATTACACTCTTCTGGTGCCATTAAGTAAATTAGAATGGGACAAAGCAATTTTATATAAAACAATATCTGGATTATACTTTTTGATTAAGTAATTTTCAATCTCAGTATTTCTAGAAACTCATTTAACGATATTTATACATTAAAATTAAATGATAGTAGCACATTATTATTTAGTTAGTCATTTAATTTGAGAGAATATTAAATGTCCATGCTATCCGTCATTTAATTATGCGAATACCAAGCATACTTTAATCATCTGGTTCTAATTCCCAGTATATACACTGAAATGAAAATACGAACTAATAATATATTATTCTCTATCATGATACGTTGCTGTAACAAAATGTAATCATAATCTTGCTTATCCACTTTAATTTGTTGCAGCACAATATGAAATTATATTGATCTAAATTTAACGTTGTTGTTAATGCTTTAATGTTTTAATGCACTTGACTCAAATGACAGCTTTTCAATGGGATTACTAGATCACTTTTAGGTACGTTTTAGTATGGAAGCTTGAAAATAAACAAATTTTCTTTAATAAGTTGCCATCTTTAATAAGTTACTTCACATAATGCACACCAGAATAACTCTTCTGGGAGCGTTGGGTCCAATGCCGTATGCTGGAGAGTGTAGTGGCCACAACTCAAAAGAGCATCCGACAAGAGGTGTTTCAACCACACGTGTTTTTGTATTTTTTAAAATTATTAACCCTTTTTTCAATTATTAACCCCTTTAGTCGCGTCACGGAGGTTTCCTCCGGGTCTCTTTTTGTTTGCTTGTCATTTTATTGCGAAACTGAGAATGGTCGCACTGTTCTCAGTATCTTTTAGGGAACGTCTTTAAAGTCATTTTGGGATGCCGAGCAGTGTGGGTTAAATCCTTCACCAGTGACAACGTATTTCTTAACCCTGTGCGCTGCCCCGGAGTTTATCTCCGTGACACAACTGTTGCCGAGTGTTCGATTTCTCGTTCGAATGCCGCGTGCTGTTTGGACATTAATTGTATTAAACGGGGCATTAAACGTATTTTTATCATAAATATGATAGATAAAGAGAAAAAATCCAGAAAATGGTTTTGGATGTGCTAGATGAAAGTACTAATCTTGAAATTGGTGATGAATCCGACAGAGAGGAAGAAGAATATTTGCAAGATAATGATCAAAATTCATCTGCGAAAGAATTAAGTGATGTAAATTGAACACACAGTTTTCATGTGCAACTAATTCCTGCGTTAAAAAACAAAGAAACATGCGAATAGGTCTATGAATGAAAATTTGAAGATGGGAAAAGGCACGATAGGCTGTAAAAAAGTATTTCAACTGAGCTTCCAAATGAAATTGCAGAACATGAATTTGATGACGATGATACTCATTTCGACAATTCTTTTCATGCTTGCCTTTCGTTTATGGGAAATGAAAACTTTGTGGCATGTGTAAACCGCCTAAAAACGTTTGTACGCCTCAACATAATACTGTCTTGCACTTACCAGGTGTGAAAGGTCAAACACGTACTTTGAAAACCGTAGCTGGTGCAAGGAATGTCTTATTTCCTGATTCATTACTACAAAAGATATTAACGTACACAAATCAGTGGACTCACGAAGACAGATCAAACTGGACTCGTGAAAGGGACGCGGAACCCACGAGTCTGCTTGAAATGAAACTCATACATGCTGCATCGACACTCATAAATTACGCTCAAAAATGTATCCATTGGCAGACATCCCTGAACCATCGCATGCCCCAAAATCACAAGCTGCGAGTAATCTCTCAGACGCTGGAAAACGTGCTTTCAGGGTTTAAAAAAACCGTCAAACCAGAATCAGATGTTACAAGTGCAGGCGTTTCATAACGTTCAATTAAAAAATCCCCCCTCATATAATAACAATATTGTTATATTTTTAATTTATATTTATGTAAAACTGAACAATAGATTAATGTGCATTAAAAACTGTATCAATTAAAATATTTTGGAATGAAATTTTGTATGAAGGCTCTTTTATATAAGTGTATTCTACCATAAAATTTTATTTATGTAAACTTAAAACTGTTGATTTTCAATTTTCGGTGATGCCTCCTTGCGTGCAACTTCTAAACCTGGAGGTTTCCTCCGTGACGCGACTATTTCAGGTAAATAGATTCACGCGTTAAAAGAAGGGTTAATCACACCTCAGAATGAAGAAGCCAGACAACGGTATGTTTCAGGCTTTTTTATTACGAAATTTCAAAGTAGTAATTTTCAACATATGAAAATACTTGTTTTTGTATTTCAGTATTATAAACGAAGACGTTACAAGAAATCGTTCTCAAAATGACATGTCACAGATTACACAAATTAGATGCTCCTAACGTCACTCACTTTCAAAACCTGAACATACAAAATAAAACCTAACGTTGTAAACTTATATTAAAACAAGGAGTTAATGCGCGGACGACGCCAAATTCAGCTAGTTCGCGGTAACTGTAGAGAAAATAGTAAAACCATTCTATAGATACAAAAGGGACCCTTTTTGGTCTTTGCATTTAAAAATGACAAAATGATGTACTAACAAAGAAATTACTTCAGGAAAACGCGCGATTTATTTTATTTTAATGTAGTCTTAATATTTAATGTTTATTGCTTTAAACCGCCTAAGGAAAGTAAATGACACGTTTTCTGTACCCTGAATTTAAAGAAAAATCTGGAAATTTTGTTAAATAGAAAGCTCAAAATTTCTAAACGAAAAACCTTACATTTAAAAATGTATCTATTTATTATTTACACCTCTATGTTTATTAAAGTGGATGAAAAAATATCTAATACAGGGGACTTCAAGGCGTCATCTGTTATAAAAATGCAATCGGCAGTTATCCCTTGATCTTCGAGTGTAATTCAGTGAGTTGTTGGAGGTCCCTAGACACTTCCATGACCCATGGAATCTGGTTGCCAGGAACCACTCGAAAGTGCACTTCTTAATAAAACACCCTGTTGATATCTGGGAAACACGTTCAGATATATGTTCTTAATGCTGAACTGATATTCCGAAAAAAACGTAGAAAACCAGTGGAACCATAACCAACTCTTAGCATCCGGCTTTAAGGATTTTAAATGACCACAAAGAATAAAGAACAAACTAAACAAACTAGTTGATGCCATGTGGATATTTCATTTTAAAGAAAAGTAAATTATAATAGGTATTATGTTCTCTTACAGAAAAAATGCAGTGCAAAAAATATTGAATGCCACACGGCCAGTACCACAATAACTGATTTAGTTGGTTATACACCTCGGCTCTTACCTCCGTTTAAACGTCAATCATATCCGTTAATTTCTCTTTCGTAGTATGGATATTTTTTGCATTTTGGGGTCGGATTAATCCAACCAACTATTGCCAGTCATCTATAGGTCATTCGAGGCATAAACCATGCTTTATTTATTTTCTACGTCTGGCGGAGATTTATGGCAAGTCTGACGTAGTTCCATCACCGTACCTAGACGTCTTGGCCTGGATCAGTTATTTCTTTTGTCACACTGCTTTGAAACTGAATTTGTATTAGAAAGCTAGAGCAATTTTTGCTCAGGCCGCAATCTAACACCCGATCGCCTCAGATAAATTCAGCACGCTGTCCAAGAGTGACCCGAGGGACCACTATTAGTATAAGAACAATAATTTCTAACATCGCACATGGTAATTTCACAGAGATTTTAGAAATAGTACTAAAATGGTCAAGTAAGCCACCAAGATCTCTAGCACAACCATCAAATTAGTGGTGCTAAAACGACATGTACACTCTCGCCTTTAGTTATGGTTACATAATATTATTAATACCACCATTTCTCTCCGAATTAAGACATTTGAATCATTGTTTTTTGTAAAACTAATTAAAATCGTAGAACATTTTATGCTAAAACTAAATATTTTCAAACAAATATCAACACAAAGAGAATCGTAAACACGGCGGGGAAGAGTGCCCCTAAGCCAAATCGATAATTGCGTTGCTCATTGAAAAAGAGGATAAAAATATCGTAGTTTCACAAAAATCTGCCTCCTAGGGTAATCTGTTGCAGAGTAATGTAGAGAAACGTGTTTTTCATGCTTTTCTCAGCTTCTATTGCATGTATCAGGCTGAAAAAATTGCAGAGTCGGGAAAGAATAGTTGAACGTAAATGTATTTTTGTCAACCAATTTTGACGCCAAATTCTTATACAAAAAAATAAATATTTGAAATTGATTTTCGACGTGATAACGTTGGGGTACTGTATCACTTTTTCCCTAGAATATGTCTTATAACATTCTGTAAAATATGTTTTTTCAAATTTTTAAACAATGTCCACAATAGTAAAAAAAATAAAAACCAATTTCATCAGTTAAAAAGGAGGAAATTCGCACCAAAATGTAATTAGAATTTCTTTCACCGATTTTTAAAGCATTTGTATTCATATTATTGGAAGATCTCACCAGGATGATTTTCAACTTTTGGCTATAAATGTTTGTTTTATGTAGTGTTATAACAACCTAGCTCTCTATTTAATATGTCTAATTACATTACATTCTCTTGAGCGCACATCCCGCTCATAGCCCAGCTCAGTACAAATTATTGTATTTAATTAAATGTATGCATTCATACTTTACCTTGGACCCTCGCCAACCGCTATTCCCGACCGGATGGCGAATTAGATATCGCAGCTGCATGAAGCTCTTCTCGGAAATTTGATTGCTTCGCTCGCACGTATTCTAACCAGCCGCTCCGAGAATCTGCTCACGGATTCAGCACGCACCTGCCTAGATGTCTTTACGAGAACAATTGCACCATTAAATTTGTCTGAATGAAATAACTATACAAAATACATTACAATATTCATGATTCGAAACCATCAACAGTTATATAATTCATTTAATTAATAAATTTGAACCGAGAGGAGTGTCTCAGTGCATCAACTGATGTCATTGCAGTGCCTCTGACCGGGAGGTCTTAGGTTCGAATCCCAACGGCGGCAGGATTTTCGACACTAGCTTGTGACACTAGCTAGGTTGAATTCAGTCGCCATCTGGAGGAGAATTCTAGCGGCCGGCTGCTCTGATAGGAAATTTTCCGTAGTTTCTCCGATCAACACCAGGCGACTGCCGGAGCAGTACCCTTACAAACGGGCCACGGACCGCGCGAATCTTTCCTTCCTCTTCCTTGTCCTATCCTCTCCTCTTACACACACACTTACACTAACATGCTCTACACTAACCCCGCTAGACGAATTTAGGTCGGTGCTGGATCTCGCCATCCAGGTTTGGAAGATAACAGCCATCTCGCGAGGAAATAAACATGCACTACTCATACGGGACTAATGACCTTAGTATTTGACGCGCCCGGAACACTAACAATCTATCAATCATTCATTCGATTAGAGATACCTTAATTTCAATTTATCACAGTTCATTACGCGCTCGCCTATTGGTCAATGCAAGAAGCGGCGCTAAAGGCGGATCGCATCTACACAGACACTACATCTGCAATCAGTTGATTTCCTAATCTCGTGGCGAACCAATGTCCCGCGAGCCCACACTGCAATATCTTCACATCCGTTCACATATCTTCCTCATACTGCAATGTCTAAGTATACACGTGCGAAAGATTGCTTTAACATGTTACTCCAACAGTTCAATGTATTATACGATGAACTTATTAGTGTTATATTAGTTGCTTAAAGCATGAATGCTGAATCGCGTAAACTTTCATACACATCGCTATTTCTACCCATTCTTGAATACGGTTCAGTGCGTCTTTATCGGGTAGGAGAAGTAAATACTTTAAATAAGATTCAAAAAGTCGCGGAAAGAATTGTATTGCAAAAGGAACATAAATTCAAATATTTTCATGTGGAAATCCTTGCAGAAACGTCGGGAAAGATCTAGACTCTGTGCTTTCTTCAGAGCTGACAAAGGCGAACCTGCTTGGACGGATATTCAGAAGCGACTCTTAAAATCATCATTCATTAGCCGCCAGGACCACAATTGCAAAATTATGGGGAGAAGGCAAAAAAATGACTCTCTTTCGTTGAGCGGACAATAAAAAACTGGAACGAATTACCTGGAGTGTTGCTAGAGACTTAACCTCAGAGTGTGGGAAAATTTAAAAATAAATTAACAACCATAAGTTACTAATTTTAATAATTGTACGTATGTTAGGCTGGAGCTAATTTTGTATTCTTTGTAGCTAAGACTCCAATTTTGTATTCACTTAGTATTAGTTATAATTTGTTTAAATATGTGTTTTAAATGTAAACTTGAAGTAAATGTAAACTTAACAAAACTTAAAAGTAATCTCATATGTACTTACGGAGAGCTGCTGCCGCGATCTTTCCCAAAGCAGTAAATATATAATAATAATAATAATAATAATAATAATAATAATAATAATAATAATAATAATAATAATAATAATAATAATAATAATAATAAAAATAATAATAATAATATCTCAGGTAAACACATACGTGTGCCTGCTGTTGAATTGTTGATTCATTATGACAGTTACTCAATTATCGATTTTCATATTGCACAACGTACTGTATTTAATTTTGTGCTTAAACAGTGACTGTGCGGGCAGTTATTTTCTTGAACATGAACTCTTATCATAACAGTCATTTGCTTATGATAACGTGGCAATTGAACAGTGATTGATGTGGTGAACGTTGACAACTACATGTAGGACTGCTAGTCTCACGGCAGGCAGTATAACCATGCGTTCCACCGTTGACACTGTGCTCGTCGCAGCCTCTGGGGTTACAGAGCTGACCTCTGCGGCACTGACACCGCCGCGTCGGTTAGCCTTCCGACATCGAACGTAACATCCACGACATGTTTTCTTACAGCATTATATAGTAATTCAACTGTTTAACATTTTTCATGTTTGCATAATTTTTGTTTCTGTCATCTTCATAACCTAACAATCTCAAGCAATTTATAATGATTCAATTACGGCATGCTCAAGTGTAGCTACACTATCTACGTATTCTTTTTAACTCCACAATAAATGCCTTCAGGAGGCATCACGAATTAGCCAATCTAATTTTCTTTGTAACGTGTATGTAGTTTATGTTACATATCAAACATATATTTCTCGCTCGCCAGCTGAATGAACAGCAACAAATTAATAATGGCCACATAAGGTCCTAATAGAGGTTGAACGGAATTAACACAAAAATTCCTAGGAAAAGGACTTCATAAAAATTTTCAGAGGGACTATTTTCAGAGGGAAAAGGCACAAGGTTCAAAAATTCCCAAGTGAGTTTCAACAGAGGGGTCTACGGTATGAGACACAATCCAAGTTCACTCCAACAACAATTTATTACAAAAGTAGTTTAACAAATATTCCTCTTTGATGCTCAACAAGGTTGTAAGAGGAATTAAACAGAATTACGAGAATTTTACGAGAATTAACAATCAAAATGTAAATTTATAAACCATTGAAAAGGCCATTTCGCCTTTACACATATACATTTATACAGAATTAGACACGTCACAAGCCAAAATACATAAGAGCCCACTTTAGGGCGAAAGAAATGACTGACGTACAATTACATTGTGACAAAGTCTCCTAATTAGAAGCCTTTCAATACAAAAATATAAACAAATTGAGAGACACGCTGCAAGAGTTGTAAAAAACACTTTAAAAAGACATAATTAACAGCGTAAAAACATTCAGAGTGAAACTTTCATTGCAACCTTTACGTAGTTGATGGAATTGCATTGATTATAGTGATAAAATCGCCTTATCATAAACCATAAATACAGTGCCACTTTTTCCTGTAAGCCGTTTGTGCACGTTCGTGCCAACTGCGGCTTGATACTCGAGCGACCTTGTTCCGCCGCTCACGGGGCCAAAAAACGGAAGAACACAATGGACCGCGGCCACTGCCGTACGGTCCCGTCCTCCATCACGTATTTGCTCCAGATGTCCAACGCGAAGAAATCGTCTTACTAAAGACGTGGAGCGGATGCTGCAACAATCAACAAAACAATTAGCAATTGTGCAGACTACAAATCAAATTAGTCTGCGCCGCCATTACGCCCTACGCAGCTCTTGCAAGGAAGTCACCGCTGTTGAAGCTCGACACGAGTTCCTATTCAACAAACAATTTGTGCTTTCGGACCGTAACCATACATAAGAAAAAGATGACACTATACAAAGGCGATATCAAATTACAACATACACATACATATTAACATAGCATAGATAATCAATCCAATTCCATCAATGTGTGGCAATAAGACACTCCAAAAATTTATATTTCAATGAGAACCCTGAAAAACAAACATATCGGCAAAGACCGAGGCACACCTCTCTCAGGCAAGAAGTTGTTGCTAATTACGTTCCTGAGGCGAATGGCAAAAATGCGGGGCAGAGCGCCCCTTATATAGAGTCTGTTAAGTGGTGGGGGTTGCCACCACACGTCACTGGAGAGTGACGCAGTACCATTCGATATTAAAGCAGCTATATGCTCATTGCCTTTACAAAGAATATCTATGGCGCCTTGTAGTTAGGCACAAAGCAAAACAATAAATCAAGCGGGTTGCCTATATACAGGCGGTAGTAGTTATTGCACCTACTGAGCAGTGCACTCTAGCGGTCGCTTGTGGAAACTTCTAGTGTACACATAGAAATTTTTGTTTTGCCTCAAAGATGGCTTTTTCTACCTTTTCAAAGGCAGACAAAGGTACTAATCAATCCCAAAAATGTTCTAAATTTGGGAATTTGTTAGTAGGTGCCATTTCTATGGCTGTTTTCCTTACAATGAGCATAAACCTGTTTTTAAAAGCTGAGAATTTATGACATTAATTATTAATTTTGATTATTTTCCAAATGATTGAATCTAACAACATCCAATAACATATTTTACACTGTTCTGTGGCCATAAAATCACATATTGGGACCACCCATTGAATTGAGCCACCAGATCTTATTTTCTAAGTACTTAAAAAGGTAAGTTACATGGAGTACTTATAACTTAAATTTAAAAACTAAGCCCTAGACACAAATGTTACAAAGTAGAGGTCTTCAAATGATGGACGGGCTGGTTTTTCGGCTGAATCTTGAGAAATGCAGGTTTTTTAAATTAAACATTTAAGTATATATGCATTAAATCCAAGTATCTTAACTAATTTTCCTAAGTAATAGCAACAATTCTCAAATCACCCCATTTCAGAAAACGCGTCATTGTCACATCCGCATAGTGGTCCTTTGAGATATAATCGAGTTGTCGAGGTAAGTGGTAAAGGTATGATGCTAATTGGGCATTTCGTTTCATCAGTTCACTGCTTCTTAAGTCTACCCCCACCATGTGGAAAATATTTATATTATCGAAATAAAATCAAACCCCTTTTACTTTTAGGTTTATGTATTGTTTCTAATATGAATGAAATTACTAGTGTTTAGGTATATGAATCATTAATGTTTATAATATAGACCAAATTACTCAGTTGTAGATTTATTAATCATTGATAATTAGATAAACATAGAGAGGTCTTGTCGGTCTTCTTCTTTAAATAAGATCACTTGTTTCTTTATTTAAAAAAATATTTCAAAAGTTCTGTTCAATAATTTTTGCTAAGTAACAGGCGTGTGACAAATAATAAATGTTCGCAGCTATGTTGGAGAATCATCCTAGGATGCACGGATCGGATGCACGAGAGGTCACTATCCCTTTCCACCAAGCATATTTCGATTAAGATTGGTACATAAACGATGTAATGTAACCGCCCATATGTCGGTTCTATTGATTTTTGAGAAGAGAACGACATCACACGACAAGATGCAATTATAGTGTTTCCGAATTGCAAGAGATCGCGCCAGCAGTAAATGGCATCTCTTGCGAGAATTTATTAAAGTTTTTAAACGCACGAAAGGTAGAACGGTCACAGTAACAAGCTACAAGATTTCTAATTCCTATAAAGAGATTAAGTTTGTGTGTAATTATCAGTTAAAACGTTTTCTCCAATTGCATTTTGGCGCGAATTTCAATTTTTAAACCGATAAAATTGGTTTTTAATATGTTTGCACTATCGTCCACATTGTTTAAAAAAATATATATATATTATATATTGTTATGACATATTCTAGGGGAAAACTGAGACAGTATTCCAACGTTATCCAGTCGAAAATCAATTTCAAAAATGTATTTATTTTTTCAACTATTTTCCCCCGTCGCTGCACAGATGGCGAAAACGTGGCCAAAACCTCAAAAATTAAAATTTATTTTGAGGGTTTCCGACCATTCCACTTGAAAGAGGAATGTTTCGCACATCTGTTGTGAAAGTATGAAGGATAATCCCTGTACCTGCTGCGCGCAGTGGAAGTTTGAATTGGAGTACACGGTCAGTGCTCTTCTAGCGTCAGAGGCGATAGTAAGCTGTGCTTTCCTATTGTAACCGTACTCCTATCGAGCCACCGATTACAAAAGTAGATCTGTCATTTGCCTACTTCGCGACGTGTGATTACACCGTCACGCATCCCTGGGAATATCTCAGTTTACGGATAAACTTCCCTATTGGTAGTGGGTTATAACTCATATAAACGAATGGAGTAGTTCAATAAGTTATAAATAAAGGAAAGGTTTATTGCAAATATCTGCGATTTGAGGTTTTATGACTAATTTTTATGTGCGTGTGCATCTCGCCGCGGAAGAGTCATAGTGAAACATACGAAGAGTTCATGGGGTTTTGTACTAATACGAAATGCGTATAACGATCTATAACTCATATAAACGAATAGAGTAATTCAATAAGTTATAAATAAAGTAAACACGTATTGCAAATATCTGCGGTTTGAGGTTTTGTGACTAATTTCTTACGTGCGTGTGCATCTCGACGCGGAACAGAGTCATAGTGAAATATACGAAGAGTTCATGGGGTTTTGTACTAATAAGAAATGCGTATAACGATTTATAACTCATATAAACGAATAGAGTAATTCAATAAGTTATAAATAAAGTAAACACGTATTGCAAATAACTGCGGTTAGAGGTTTTATGATTAATTTCTTATGTTTTGTATAAGTTGTGTCTTAATTACATTTTCGGTCGCCATATTGGATCCGCCATATTGTTTTGTGTAATTTTGATATCAGATATGAAATCAGCGACCTCGAAAACCCCCATGTACAAGTTAGTAAATGAATTCGAACCCATTTGAGGTTTTGGCCACGTTTTCACCATCTGGTCACACCGTGCGTCGCTGCAGTTTTTTCAGCTTGATACATGCGATAGAAGCTGAGAAAAAATTAAACATGAAAACCTCGTTTCTCGTTGTATTTCTGAAACAGATTGCCCTACGAGGCTGAAATTTTATGAATCTACGGCATTTTTTATTCTCTTTTATATGAAGCTCGCAGCCATCGATTTGGTTTGGGGGAAATTTTCACTATCTTATTCGGCTACACTCTTTGTCAATTCCATAATCTAAATCATGTCCCAATAATGAGTCTTTATTCCCAAAATTCAGTTGCCAAGTCGCGGTGCGGAATGCAATTGTTGCATTTCAATCTGATATCCCTGGAGGCTAGCAATTTTTCTTTCACATATTTGAAATAGGTTTTAAATCATTTCTAAATGATTAATTCGTAAACGTATAACAAAAGCTCACCATCACCACGACCACCACCACCGTTACCGCTTCACTTCAACCCTACTACTATCACCACCATCACCACCACCACCACCACCACCACCACTTCTACCACCACCACCACCACCAATACCACCACCACAACCACCACCACCACAACCATCACTACTACCACCACAACCACCACCACCACTACTACCACCACCATTACCACCACCATCCCATCCAGAAACTTCCCGTCGCCCAGAGGTTACTCCCAGTGGCTGCCGACTGATCCCTTGCAGAGGTAATTTCTGTTAGTATGACCGAGGCAAAGCGGCTTCATGCCGACAGATCACGATTTTGACGGCGGCAGTTGCCGGAGGCCCTCGGGGAGTCGCTTTGACGCGGCTCAATGAGGCAGGGCAGAGCAGGGCGGAGCTGGACGAGACGGGTCGAGGACGAAGTGAGACAGAACGAGACGGAGCGGGACGAAGCAGGGCGAGGCGGGGCAAAGAAAACAAAGCGGATTAAGACTGGGCGGGGGTGAGGTGGAGAGTGACGGGGCCGGGCAAAGCAAGACAATGGTTTGACTGGTGTATATCAACTGTTAAAGACTAGAATCCTGTAAGTGTAGTTGCTTCGTTGGCTGTTCTTGATTCCGGGAACGTCAACTACTGAGGTCATTATAACCGTAAGTGTAGTGCATGTTTTTCATCGAAAGGTGGCGGTGATCTTCCCCCGCTGGATAAGGAGATCCACCCAGGTATCTCCCACCAGCAGGTCACCGTCCCAGCTGGGACACGTTCTAAGTCCGCAACAGGTCTCCCGACATGTGTGGTAGTGTAGTGCATGATAGTGTAAGTGTAGTAAGGGACAACGAAGCGGAAGGAAAGTTCGCGCGCGGTCCGAGACCCGTTTGTTAGAGTACTGCTCCGGTATTCGCCTGGTGTTGATTGGAACCACGAAAAATAATCAATCACAGCATCCGGTCGCTAGAATTCTCGTGCAGACAGCGACTGATTTCGATCTAGCTTCATAGTGTCGAGAATCCTTCCACTGTCCGGACTCGAACCTAGAACATCTCGATCAGAGGCACAGCAGTTAAATCGGTTGATGCTCCGAGCCACGGAGCAAGGTGGAGTTGGACGTGAGCCGGCGAAACGGGACGAGGCGGAGAGGGACGAGACAAGGTGGGCGACGCGGGGTGAGTCGTGAATGGGAGAGGTGGGGTGGAACGAGAGCGTAGCGAGGCGCGGGGAGGGGACGGGCGAGGCGGCGCGGTGATGATGCAAGGGAAGGCGAGATAAAGCGAGGGTCGAAGCAAGGAATGGCGGGAGTGATGACGCGGAGTAAGGGCGGGGACGGTGAGGAGGCGTATCGGAGTGGGGGCAGAGCAACAAGATCCATGGCTTGGCGGCGTTGCGGTGCGTGGCCGGGCGAAGAAGGGGCGGGACGGAGCATCACGGGGCAGAGTGGAGCGAAGTAGGGCAAAGCGTTTCGGGACGAGGAGCGGCTGGGTGGAGTGAAACAAGGCGAGGCGTGGCAGCAATGCGTATGGGCGCAGCATAGAGGGCAATGATGGAGCTGGAGCGGGGCGTGGTGGAGCGGATTCCTTTAGGAGAGGGACGCAGCAGTTCGAAACAAGGCGGAACGAGGCGATTCACGGCGGGTTGAGACGGGATGGGCGGAGGCGGAGCAAGACAAGTTACGTCGGCGGGCAGGGCGTGACGGCGGTGGCGGCCGTGGCGGGGTGTAGCGGGGCATGCTATAAGTGATGGGGCGTGGGAGAGAGTGGCGGGAATTGTGAGGAGTTGCGCGAATGTCGGGGCGGGGAGGATAATGGCGGGATTGAGAGGTCCAGGAAGGGAAGGGTGGAGCGTAGGACTGGGAGGGTTCCGGACGGGCGTGGGAAGTGAGGGTTAGGAGGGGAGTGAGAGGGAGGGCGGAGAGGGGCGTGGGAAGTGAGGGTTAGGAGGGGAGGGAGAGGGAGGGCGGAGAGGGGCGTGGGAAGTGAGGGTTAGGAGGGGAGGGAGAGGGAGGGCGGAGAGCAAAGTGAGGCGAGACTGACGGGTCGGAAAGGGAGAGGAGAAGAGATACACGTAGCGGACAGGGTGGAGCAAGATGGGCCCTGGGGGGGCGTCAGGGTGCGGGGTGGGGGCGGAGCAAGATGAGCCATGGCGAGGGCGTAGCGTGAGGTCCGATGCGTGGCTGGGAGTATCGGAGAGGGCGGGAGCGTCGGCGCGGAGGGGGCGGAGTAGGTAGGAGCGGGTCTGGCAAAGTGAGGAGGCAGGGAGGGGATGGTGAGCAAGGGCAAGGCTGAGCAAGGGTAGGGCGATGGAAGGGAGGGACGAGGCATGGCCAACGGCGTGGAGCAAGACAGGCACTGTGGAGCTGGGTGGAGCAAGACGGGCCATGGTGAGAGCGAGGAGTGACGTGGCGGGTAGTGCCGTGATGGTGGGGATGGCAGGGCGGTGCAGGGAGAAGCGAGAGAGGCCGGAAGCGACGGTGGCGATGGGAGATGGCGGAGGGGGGATGACGGGAAGGGCCCAGGAAGGCTGAGCAGGTCGGGGAAGGGAGGGCCACGGGGCTAGGCGTGTAGGACGGGGTGAAGTAAGACGGGCTCTGAGGAGGCGTGAGGGGGCGGGGCGGAGCGGTGGATGACAGGCTATGACGTCCGCGGGGTGTGACGTTCGCGGCGTGGTGGGGAGTGGCAGGGACGTCGGGAATGGCGGGGCGGAACAGGGCGGCGTTGGGAGGGAAGTGACGAGCCGTGGCGAACTCTGTGGAGCAAGACGGGCCCTTGGTGGGGGGCGGGGCGGGGGTGGAAGAAGACGGCTCATGGTGAGGGCGGTGCGCGGCGTGGTGGGGAGTGCCGGGAGGGTGGGAATGTCTGGACGGGGCGGGGGGGCTCAGGGAGGATCGTGGTTGTGGGTGGTGGTGGGGCGGAGGGGATGGCGGGCAGGGGCAGGGTATAGCGAAGCGAGGCGAGGCTGAGCGGGACGGGGAAGGGAGGGGAGAGGCGAGGCGTGGCGGACGGGGTGAAGCAAGACGGGCCCTGTGGGGGCGTGAGGGAGAGGGTGGAGCAGAGGATGACAGGCTATGACGTCCGCGGGGTGTGACATTCGCGGCAGATGGTGGGGAGTGGCGGGGACGTCCGGAGTGGCGGGGCGGAACATGGCGGCGTAGGGAGGGAAGTGCCTAGCCGAGGCGAACTCTATGGAGCAAGACGGGCCCTTGGAGGGCTGGGCGGGGGTGGAGGTCATGGTGAGGGGGAGGGGCAGGGATGATCGTGGTTGTGGGTGCTGGTGGGGCGGAGGGGATGGCAGAGCGAAGCGAGGCGTGGCTGCGCGGGATGGGGAAAGGAGGAGAGAGGCGCGGCGTTGCGGTCGGGTTGGAGCAAGAGGCGGGGAGGGGGGCGTGGCGGGCCAGGCTAAAGGCGGCTGCCGATTGCCACGGGGCGCCTGCCAAAGCGAAGGACGCGCGCCGCGTAGGCGGAGCACGTAGCGGGCGTGGGCGCGCAGCCCCAACTGCCGCAAGTTAAGGGAAGCGCGCAGTGGGGCGAGATCGCTCCACTCGGAATATCATCTCGAATTAGAATATGGTATTGCCTCTGAAATGTTCAGGTCCGGAGTTGAAACTGACATTAATAACTAGGGACCGGAGTTATTATTTTGGGGGACTAAACCAAAGTTCAAAAGAGAAATTCAATCAATCGAGGCCACTGTGCACTTTATGAAAATTTGGAACGTTTTCGTGGATGATGAAAAGTAATATCGATTAGAATCAGTTCGTTATAAAAGATGCCTCGATTAAGGCAACAGTTTTGGAATTTAATTTAAAAATATAGTTTCCTATGTTTTATATTAAAACGTAGTACATTGCGAAATATAACATGTCGTCATAGGAAAATTGCATTTCTTTTTAAATGCAAATGTAAAATAATAATCGCTTAAAAAACTTAATGTTTTTCTACAAGTGTCATAATTTTAGCAGTGCGAGTTATCTAATTTAATTTTGAATCACGCGCTCTACAAAGAAGTTTTATTATGACATCGCCGAACATTCTCCCAAATGCTCTAACGCGCCATTACCTTCGCTTGTCTCCTAAGAACGTGGCACACTCAATTCGTCCGTGCTACAATATGTTGATGTTGATGTGTTTGAGTGTGTAGTGTTATTGTGTGTAGTGTGTATGTGCGTCGTTATAAAAATGTTGATTGTCGTTTGTGTGCGTGTTATGTTCCTCACGAAAGAGCAGAAAAATTTCAGATAGTATTTCTGCATAGAAGTCTCAATGGACTTTTCTAAGGACCAGGGCAAAAATAGCCCAGAAAAACAGGTCATCCAGAAATACTGTGGAATGACTGGAAACCAGTACCAGAGAGAGAAAAGAGATGTATTACAAACTAGAAGATGGTAAGGATATATTTGAAGAAGCAGATCGGTATGTTTTGCAGATAGAATATTTTAAAATTGTATGTGCTGTTTTAAAGGCAATGTAAATCATTACTTAAAAATCTAATGAAGTTAACTAAACCAATTTAATCATGTTACATCAGTACATAAAGTATGAAAGGTTTAGTTGTGTTGTAGACTATATTTAGAAATTGGTGCCGGTGTTTTATTTTATTATTTTTTTACCACAACTTTTTAAAATACTAGATAACCACTAGAAATATTAAAGAACTGCTATTAAATTTTTTGACATACTAGGAAAATAAAATTTTATGTTCACCAAATAGAATGTAACAGCAGTGAGATGTGACTAAAATCTATTACAGGTTTCATAAAATAACCCCAATTTTTTGTGTTTGGTTTTAGGTACGTTATTTGGCAATTATTAGGTCAAGGCAAACTTAATTGACCAAATGAGTAGTTGTAACTTAACAGAGTACCTTAAACTAGAAGATAATTTGTTTCACTTGTTCCTTATTACATTGTATTAAAATAAATATTACAATGTTGTCTTTCACATTCATGATTTTTGAGTAGAAATGAGTGTTTTGCATGTTTACAAAAATAATTACAAGTAGAGATTTTTTTCTAAATGAAAATACTACAGAAAAGCAATAACAAGTGACTAAAATAATGATCACTTGCTATTGTTAGGACCTTTTGGTTTAATAAAGAGTTTTGGGCTTAATAAAGTGATATTGCCAAGTCCAAAATTAGAAGGCAATTTTGAATATGATATAATTTTGAATATAATAGTTGAATAATAAAAGAAACTGCTTAAAGTGGAAGAAATATTCAAAAGCTTTTTTTGCTTTTGAAAGAAATTTAAGGAGCATGTGATGGACATATGTAAGGAAATTGTCATATACAATATAATAAAATAGAAAATATTGAATGTAAAAGAAACGAAGTTATTGAAAAGTAAAGAAAAACGAAATCGAGGGGATTACGTTTAAGGAGAATAAGAAATAGAAATTGTTAAAGTAATAAATTATAGTGGTTTGGCACAGATGAAGAGGGAATCGTGAGATGATGTGTGAAGGGAATGGTTCAGAGAGAGATGATGAAAAGTGTAATATGATAGTGTATGGATATTGATTAGAGTAAGGATGTAAAGAAGGAGAGTAAAGATGGATAAGAGGAGTACGATATTCAGCAATTGAATATCAAACAAGTTTGATCTAGCTCAAGTACAAGGAATGGCTTGGAAAAGCAAAGTACTCTAATGATATTATTTCTAATTTTTATACCAATTTCTCCTTTGTTTTACCTCTCTTTATTGAATTTTGTGTAATATCAGAGAACGGCGGCGAGGGCGGCGGTGAGGGCGGCGGTGAGGGCAGCGGCGAGGGCGGCGGCGAGGGCGGCGGCGAGGGCGGCGGCGAGGGCGGCGGCGAGGGCGGCGGCGAGGGCGGCGGCGAGGGCGGCGGCGAGGGCGGCGGCGATTCAGGT
Organism: Teleogryllus occipitalis; assembly: GCA_011170035.1. Classification (NCBI taxonomy): domain Eukaryota; kingdom Metazoa; phylum Arthropoda; class Insecta; order Orthoptera; family Gryllidae; genus Teleogryllus; species Teleogryllus occipitalis. The sequence goes on from BLKR01001347.1 coordinate 266,331, forward strand.
GGGCGGGGGCGGCGGCGTGGGAAGCGGCGAGGGAGCGGCGATGTGTTAGAATCCGTGCGGGGCGAGTGGGTGGGCGTGTCTGAGGCGACGCATGGCGTGCGGGAGCAAGTGCTCCGAGGCAGCACGACGAGCGTCGCGATGATCGTGGGGAGCGGAGATTACAGGACGCGGCGCTGCATCAGAACGGCGAAGCGCGTAATGGAGACTCAGGAGCTGCCGCTTTAGCCTTCGCTGCTTCCAGCCCTTTCGGCTTTGTAACCACTCGCCCACCCAGTTCCACTTCTGTTGTTGCGTCCACCGCTATTTTCGCTTCCACCGCGATTCGCGCCTCCGCTGGCACCGCCACCGCCCCGGCCCCCGCTACTGCCACGGCCACCACCGCCCCATCCCAGCCCCAGCCCCAGCCACCGCCACCGCCACCGTACCAACCCCTGCTCCCGCCCCCTTCACCGTCACCGTTACCGTCCCCGTCCCCGATCCCGCTACCGCCTCCACCCCCGCCACCACTGCCATCATTCTTGCCTCCGCCATTTCCACCACCACCATCACTATAACCACCGCCGCCGCCCCTTCTCCCACCACCGCCCCCTCCCCGCCCCCACCATCGCCAACCACCGCCGCCCGCGTTCCCCGCTCCCACCCCGCCCGCGTACCCGTTCCCATACCGGCCCCATTCCCCACTTCCGCCATCGCGATCACCACCGCCATCACCGCCACCATCGCCACCTCCACGGCTTCCGCCGCCTCGGCCACCACCGCCGCCTTCGCCGCCGCCGCCTCCGCCGCCGCCGCCTCCGCCGCCGCCGCCTCCGCCGCCGCCGCTGCCATCGCCGCATTCATCTTCATGAGCCACCCTTATACCCACCACCACCCAACCGCCATATCCACTCTCGCTGCAAGCATCATAGCTGATAGCTGAAGCGGAGATGGAGCGAGCGCAGGAGATAGTGTGGAATGGAATGTTTCTAGGTGAAGTCGGGCAAGACCTCGAGGAGTATGGCAGCAATGGAAAGACAGGAGACGCAAGTCGGGAATCGCGGAAGAGGAAATCTTCCGTAAGGAATAATGAAAGGGAAACTAGCTTGCAGAATAAGTTGAAGAAATGAAACGTTGTGCGCGAAAGGCGGGTGGAACCATAAGAAACAAAATACCATAATGGAATGCCGACAAATGTTTGTGTGGAGAATGGAGATTGGAAAATTGCGGTTAATGAATAATGATATGGGAATGGAGGGGATAATTGTATAAAAGAAATTATGACATGGAAATGGTACTGAACGGATTCTGGTTATGGGGAAGTGAAGATAAAGAAAACGGGAAAGTCGGAAATGAAATAAGGGAGGTGGAGGGGGGGAATTTCGAGGAGTGCAAGAAAGTGAGGGACAGGATATTGAACGCAGCACTGTGCAGCGTATCCTAGATCAGCCTGGCGCGACAAGACTGGCATTACGCAAGTTCCATCCAAAGCAAGTGAGGTTGGAATAGCCCGGCGAGATACAGGAAGTGACTGTGAAAGAAAACGAGGTGCGATACGTACCGAAGCCGTGTGCATGCAATTACTTTTGTGACGGCTTCTAGCATAATGGCTATCACATACTCACTTCATCGTCAGGGTCCAGGTTCGATCCCACGACCAATTTATATAGAATTTTCGGCACCAAAAGTGAGCTCATGGGGAATTTTTTCGGGAGGGGGGGCGAGAATCGTTTCTCTCTCTCTCATTCCATTTCCCAATCCCTAATTTCATCCTCTCCAGATTATAGTTAAACGCCAAGAACAGGTGGTAGTTTTACATAATTTATCGACACATAATCTCAAAATTGTCGTATTGCTGGAAATCAATTCTCAAATGAATCATTCCATATAGTTGTACCAAAGAGATTTAAAGCAATACATCACTGAAAATGCTATAATTGGCACTACTTAACCTGTCTATTTTGAATTTTGCATTACAATATTACATGTAAATGTAAACTCTGTAAATTAAAACATTCAATGGATATTAAGGATTTAATAGAATTTTTTGTCAGTTGACCCATGCTCTGAATCCGTGTAGCATTTCTTCTCAAAATTTTATTTTTGATCCATGTGACTAAAAAATAAATATGTACATATTTTTTAAAAATGTATATTGGTACGTTCATAAAAATATTGTCAATAGCGGTTTGATATTGTTCTTTGATTTTTAATGCTCAAATAAAATATTTAATTATAATGGATATACATGGCCATATAAAACGAGTGTTTGATAATTTTATTAGCCTACTTCTTATGCTCCACTTATAGCGGAGCAGTAAGAAATAAAGCGAGAAAGCATGTAATGTTTTAGCACCACTAGTTTTGGGGCACAATTGCAGCCACAAGCGATATGTCAAAAATTTGCATGTGTCCGGGAAAACCACTACAACACTTTCTCTTCTTAGTAAGGCATTACCATCATTGTTCCTGCAGAAATGATCGCAAGTACAGAATATTTGCAAAATATAAGCCTTTGTCATTCCTCAAAAAGTGAAAGAAGGAGAATTCAAGAGGCTAGATGCTCTGTTTTCCGTGGTTTCTCCGTACAATATCCGGCGATTTTTGAAGCAGGACCTTGACAAACAAACCACGGACCACACGCGATCTTTTCTTCTTCTTCCTTTACCTATTATTACCCCTTATTTACACACACTTACATTTACATGCACTACACTACCACAAATGCACGAAGATCAGTTGAGACCTTAGAGTTTGTCAAGACTGGAGTAGTTGTGGGAGATACCTGGTTGGGGAGAACCCCGCTAGACGACCGCTAGGCCGGCGACGGATCTCACCATCCAGCGGGGAAGATCACTGCCACATCACGAAAAAAACATGAAATACACTTACGGGACTAATGACTTTAGCAGTTGATGCGTCCGAAATCACTAATTAATCAATCAATGAAAATGTGATGATGATAATAATAAACAAATATGCAGAACATGATTATAATGTATTTGTTACATACGCATCAAAATAATTTAAATATTCATTCTGTTGTATTTCAAATGATATTGGGGTTCAGCCTCACCACCTCTCATTTGAGTTCTCTGGGCAGAATGGCATGGGTTTCCGATTGTTTGAAAATGATTTAAAATGTGCGGAATCATCATCTTTGCTATTCCTAGCGGATTACCTAACCGTAATGTTCAAGCGGGATGGAAGAGGCAGGTCTAAGTGAAATGGGAGGAACTGCGAACTCATATGTGGAGGAGGGGGACAAAGTGGGACCGGAGGAATTGTGAAGTAATCGCAATGCCCAAGCGGGATGTGAAGAAGCGAGTTTAAATGGAACGGAAGGAACTGCGATCTCGTATGTGGAGGAAGGGGATTAAGTGGGACAGGAGGAATTGGAAAGCCACTTTTGGCGGAGAGAAACGATTGATTGGTTGCTGATTTCGGACGCCTCAACGGCCACGGTCATTAATCTTTTATTGCATGATTTTTTTTTAATTTTTACTTGCAATAATTATTTTTCATTACATCTATTTGTTTATTTTAACTAAGGGAAAAATAATACAAAAATTATAAGTAAATATTTCTTGAGAAAAACACAAAATTAAATTGTGTTACTCCTCCAACAAAATATGCTATATTTCACGATTAAAAAAATATTCTTCAAATCGTTTATCTGATAAAATAAGTATCTCTCAAGTCAATAAATAAAGTATCATTGGTATTTAATTAGATTATTTTTCTAAAAGCGTTTCGTTTCTATTATACGGAAACATAGTGAGTAACTAGGAAGTTCCGATTCACGACGCCACTAAATTACTATCATTTCATCTCGTTATCTTATCACGTTTACCGCCTAACAATGCATGGGGTCAAATAAACGCATGATGTTCATTATGTGTAATATAAAATAGTTCATAATTAAATCATTAGAATGTGTTTATGACCTGACAAACATTGTTACAGCTGAGTTACTCTATGCAATAAAGCATTAACATGCTGTAAGTGAAGTGAATGCTTTTATAGCGGGAGGGGTGGTGATCTTTCCTCGCTGGATGGCGAGATCTGGGGTTGATCCCGAGTTTAGGGTGGCACGGTTTCTTTGGCTCCTTTTATGATTCATTATTTCTCGCGATTCCTATGTTTATAGTTGCGCTGTTCACTATAACAATTGAATTATTTATATTCAATGTTAAATGAGAAGAAGCCACATGATAATTTATTGGCGTGGAATTGTGTGTATTTTCGGATTTCAAGTCTTCTTCAAATAGGTTTGTGTGTCTACTGAGATGGAAGGTATGAATTTTCTTAAAAGTGAGTGTTCCCTTTAAAATAAATTCTCTTAAAAGTGAGGGATGTATATAATACAGCGTGAGCGCCGGAGCGACAGCGGAGGCGCGACTCGTCGGCATGAGGGGTTTTCTCCCAATCAGATTACTCTCTTCTGGTAACTCTCTCGTCCCGGTGGAGAACCGCCCTAGCCAGGCCAAGCTCTAAGCACCCGACTCGTCTCCCGGCATGTGTGGGAGTGCTGTGTATGTTCGCGTAAGTATACAGTCAGGACATAATAAGGAAGAGGAAGGAAAGATCGCGTGCGGTCCGTGGCCCATCTCTTAGAGAACAGCCCCAGCTTTCGCCTGGTGTTGATCAGAGAAACTACGGAAAACTACCGATTAGAGCAGCCGGCCCCTAAAAGTTTCGTCCAGACAGCGGCGGAACTCGACCTAGCTGACATGCTAGTGTCAAAAATCTTGCCACTGTCGGGACTCGAACCCTAGGACTTCCTGGTCAGGGAACGGGACGAATTGGAATGCGAGGAATTATGAAATTTTATGTGGCAGAAAGGAACGAAGTAGAATGTGAAGAAATGGGAAATAATTTGTGGTGAACCAAAACAAAGAGGAACAGAAAAGGAGGAATTGGGAAGTCGTATATGATGGCAAGAGAAGAGCCACAGGGCGTTTCGGAGCTGGGGTACCATTGTGATTGCGGTGAGGTGGATCGTGGCGGTGAATATTTCAGTGTTTCATGGGTCGTGTTTTACATGTGACGTGGCTTTGCGATATATGGAAGAGCTTGGAATGGCGTGCCAGATATATGTCCTTTCCGTATCTCAGAAATTGAAACTATTTAACAGAAACTTTCAGAGAATTATTACAGAGTAAAACTTGTATTAAGCGACAACACTTGCTCTGTAAAAATTTTACATATTAGAAAGACGTTCGTTAAATGAATATTTTATTAATCTTAGTCATCATACGTTTTGTAAGTTGCCTATTTATGTACGGTTCCATATAAAAGATGGGTTATGAAAAATAAATTATTTTAAATAAGTTATTATTATTATTATTATTATTATTATTATTATTATTATTATTATTATTATTATTATTATGTTTTGCATTTTTATGCCTAAATGGGTCATTACAAATTCTCTAAAATGCGTTTAAAAATATGTATATAACCATCTCTTGGATAGAAATATACATTTGATTTTTACTGTTACGTTGTAGCTTGTTTTGGTCTTTGATACGGAGCTCAATTACGCTGCCTGCTTAAAAACCTGGCCCGACTCGTTGTTACGAACGAGAAATGAAGACAATTGAATGACACTACATGTTCCCTTACGGATGCAATTATGACAGGGAATTTTGAGTGGTGGTTTTCAGAGTAGGAATTTAAAGTGGATATTTTTAATGGGAATTTTGATAGGAAATTTAGAGGCAATTTAGATGTAATTTTGAAAGAGAATTTTAAGAGGGAATTTTGAGAGGGAATTTTTAAAGGGAATTGAAAGAGGGAATTTGCAGAGGGAATTTAAAGAGGGAATTTAAAGAGGGGATTTAAAGAGAGGATTTAAAGAGGTAATTTAAAGAGGGAATTAAAAAAAGGGATTTAAAGAGGGATTTTGAAGAGGGAATTTGTAGAGGGAATCTGTAGAGGAAATTTGACGAGGAAATTTGACGAGGGAATTTGACGAGGGAATTTGACGAGGGAATTTGACGAGGGAATTTGACGAGGGAATTTGACGAGGGAATTTGACGAGGGAATTTGACGAGGGAATTTGACGAGGGAATTTGACGAGGGAATTTGACGAGGGAATTTGACGAGGGAATTCGACGAGGGAATTCGACGAGGGAATTTGACGAGGGAATTTGACGAGAGAATTTGACGAGGGAATTTGACGAGGGAATTTGACGAAGGAATTTGAAGAGGGAATTTGAAGAGGGCGATAAAATGCTCTCGGGTCAACAATTCTTGGTCAATATGCCGACGCTTGATCATTAGAACCCTTACAACGCTCTTGGTGCATATATAACTATTAAATCATCTTCAATTTTAGATTTCCGGTTAATAACCTCTAATTTGGGAACACCTAATAAGTCATTCAGTCATTCATGACATATTCTATCTCTTACTATATCTGGCACTTTATTGAAGTCACAAAATTAAACTATAGGAGGTGAGGACAAAATACATTACTTTTTAGTGAGAATTACAGAAAAATGTGTAATCTCCTTTGTTGTAGGGAAACAATAATAGAAAAAGATTCTGTGAACAGTTTTAATTTTAAATATTGAGAAAATATGAGAAAAAAGTCCCAGCAAATTGTTACTTTAGTAATGCAGGAGTGACATTCGTTCTTAGAAATCGAATCACTTGTCAGACAAAATGAAGCAAAGTGGTGTGTTCTGAAGGTTATACCAGGAAATAAATAGGTTTTTGCAGAAAATGCAATATATAATTGTATTCTCCATGATTCACGGAATTCTTTTGTGCCAGACAAAAGAAATGGGATTTTCAATTCTATTACTTCTTGGTATTTGATATCAATTTGCGTTATCCGTAAAATATAACCTGTCTCCCTCGATGTGTTGAAAGCTGCAACGTTCCCTGCCTTTGAGTCCACACCTCCACACGTTCATTCAAGACTAAATTTGACCGTCCGCTGGCACAGCGTACGTGTCCCGTGTACATAACGTCTGTTAAATCGGAAGAGGGATTTCTCGAACAAAAACGTTAAGTCAAACAATATATCTAAGTATTGATTGGTGACGTTTCGATCTAGCTGTGTAATGGTGACCTAGCTGTGTTCGACCTAGCAAGTGTGGAAAATCTTGTCCCAGACTGGATTCAAACCCTACGAGCGTTCGGTTGATTGATTGATTTATTCATGTTTCCGGGCGCGTCAACTGCTATGGTCATTAGTCCCGTTAGTGAAGTGCGTGTTTTCTCTCGGGAGATGGCGGTGATCTTCCCCGCTGGATGGCGAGATCCGGCGCCGACCTACCGTCGGCTAGTGGGGTTACCCCCTAACCAGGACTCTCCCACCAGCGGGGCACCGCCCCAGTCGGGACAAGCTCTAAGCTCCCGACCGGTCTCCCGGAATATGTGGTAGTGTAGTGCATGTTAGTGTAAGTGTGTGTCTAAGGGGAGAGGATAGGACAAGGAAGAGGAAGGACAGATCGCGCGCGGTCCGTGGCCCGTTGTTAGGGTACTGCTCCGGCATTCGCCTGGGTTGATCGGAGAAACCACGGAAAACTACCGATCAGAGCAGCCGGCCGCTAGAATTCTCCTCCAGACAGCAGCTGAATTCGACCTAGCTGAAAAGCTAGTGTCGAAAATCCTGCCGCCGTCAGGACTCGAACCTAGGACCTCCCGGTTAGAGGCGCTGCAGTGACATCAGTTGATGCACTGAGCTACCGCTACCGGTACGAGCGTTCGGTCAGAGGCACTTCAGTGCCATGAGTTGATTCCCTGAGCCACCTCTCACCACAGTCGATCGGGTCGGGCTGTGGTGGGGAGGTTCCGCGGTGTGGGCGAGCGCGAGGCGTTTGGAAGGGATGCGTGGGAGGCGCGAGCGAGTCGAAGCCCCCGCCCTCCGCGCCAAGGAAGGGGCGGGTGAGCGCGCTTCGCCGCCCCATTACGCGAGATGCCACCGCCAGCCGCAGCGCGTTGCCGTGGGAGGAGCAGGCTCACAGTGGGAGTAATGAGCGCCGTGGGTGGAGGGAGGGGGAAGAATTAGATGAAGACATTGGAATGGGGGCGACGTCAGAGGTTAAAGTCTACACCGAAAGATGTATTGATATACCGTGAGATATAATGGAAACAGTTGGTTCGGAATAAATGTTACAAACTTCTAGGGTTGTGTAGAGAGTGTAAAAGAGGAGCCCTTTTTGCCAAAAATTATATAGGATGGTTTCGAATAAACGTTGCAAACTTCTAGGTGGTGTATAGAGGGTAAAAATGGCCACTTTTTGCCACACATCATACAGATTGTTTCGGAATAAATTTTACAAATTTCTAGAGAATGTACGGAAGTAAAAGATGACCACATTTTGCCAAAGAACATGTTGGAAATTTCAAAAGATGATTTAACAAGTAATATGCATTTTCTAGCGTTCCTATTAGGTAGACAACTAATTCTGGAATGCCAAGGCAAGTGAGCGCGCTTCGTCACCCGTTTATGTGAGATGCCAGCGCCAGCCGAAGTGTTGCCGTGGGAGAAGCAGGCACGCAGTGAGAGTAATGAGCACCGTGGGTAGAGGGTGGGGGTGGCACAAGAATTGGATGAAGACGTTGGAGTGGGAGTCGAGAGGTTAAAGCTTACGGCGAATGATGTATTGATGTAATGTGAGGTGGAATGGATACATGATGGTTCGAAATAAATGTTACAAACTTCTAGGGGATGTACAGAGGGTAAAAGATAACTACGGGGATAACTAACTAATTTTGACATCATATAGGATGGTTGGGAATAAATGTTAGAAACGTCTAAGGGGAGTAAAGAGAGTAACAGATAATCACCTTTTGCCAAACATTATACAGGATGGTTCGAAATAAATGTTACAAACTTTTAGATGTAGAGGTGGTAAAAAGAAAGGGCATAGAAAGATGGAGAGAGGTAACATTGACCACTTTATGTCAACAAACATGTGAGAAATTTTAAAAACCAATTTTAAAACTAATATTGCTAACATAGCATTCCTAATTGGTAGATAACTCAATCTGAAGTGGTATACAGGGGTGCAATAAGTCACAAGTGACCATCTGTCAACCGACGGTGACAATATTGGTTTGAAATGTTTCTTGACCTATCCTCACCCCTTACACACACACACACACACACACACACACACACACACACACACACACTCACACACACACACTAATATGCACTACACTACCATACATGCTGGGACACCGGTCAGGGACTTAGAACTTGTCCTGGCTGGGGTGGTGCCCTGCCGGTGGGAGAGTCCAGGTTAGGGGGAAACCTCACTAGCCGACGGCAGGTCGGCGCCGGATCTCGCCATCCAGTGGGGGAAGATCACCGCCGTCTCCCGAGAAAAAAACCCATGCACTACACGAACAGGACTAATGTCTAGAGCAGTTGACGCGCTCAGAAACACGAAAAAATCAATCGATCAATAAGACTTCAGCGTGGTGATAGTCACGCGTGACTAAGAGAACGCTGGAGTTTGAATGCCGCGATTACGCGTTGCACGGTTTGGAATTTTTTCGATTTGTAGTAAATATATGATTAGTTTTGAAAGAACAAAACTGCCACGATGGGTTCAATAATGGTTTTAATAATGAAGAAATAGAAGAAAATCTTCACCTAAACAATGATAGAAGCAAGAAACGACGCATATGACCATCTCTTGCTCACTGGTCTCTTGCTCCTTGATATGCGACAGTTAAGTAGGGGAGAGGTAGGATAACTGGTTCACTTTTTTTAAATTAGCTTTAAAATATTCTTCACTTGACCTACACACGTGAAATTTAGCATGTTATTTCAGTGAGGCTTTCTCCGTATATTGTAAGAACAAACATTATCATTGTGTCTACAGTTCTTGTCAAATATGAAATGATTTATACTTTTGCAATAGAACCAGTTAACCTAACCAGTAAGGTTAAGTGGACTGAATAGTTAAATAAACTGTGAAAATAATATTGACGTTCTAATAAAAAAACACTATTCTACACATTGCTGTAACCTTTTTTTGCACATAAATGAAGAAAATGCATAGAGAAAATTGTAGTCTTCCAAATTTACGATAAAATAAATCGTGTCTTTCAATATTTCCCTGCCGTCCTTCAGCAGGCATGGAAACTTTGCAACAATATCTAGTATTGTAACCAAAGCATTTTGTTTGGTCAGGGCATCAACAGATGTCACTGTTAATTGCAAATCTGCAAATACTACTTTCGAAAAACATAAAGGGGGTATCTCGACTGGTCCACTTAACCTAACGTCCCGGCGGTTCAGTTAACCCCACAGCACATATTTTCTTTACATGCCCGAGAACATACAAGCGGCGACGTATTATTAAAAACAAATTACACTATTACAAAGCAGAAATACTAACAATCTAGAGTGAATATTTTCTTGTAGTTATTCAATCGCAACAAAATTGCTAAGCAGGTGAGTGGTAGAAAATACTTCTGACATTTCAGAATAAAAATGCCTTACTGTACTTAACAATGAAGACCTGAAACTTATGAAAGTGGCTTAGGTTATCAGCCCCTATGAATGCCATCCACTAGAAAAAGCAGACACCACTTCCCACCTATATTTAAAATCATAGACCACTTAACCTAACTGGTCCGGTTAACCTAACTCTCCCCTATCTGCTGTGACAATTGTTACGCAGAAGAATAGTACGGAACTATCCATTACAGCGTACTGAAACAGCGATATATTAAAGAGTAGAAAAATTACAGAAATTCCCCAAACGAGTGTATGAAGATAGGAATAATTGCATGAGTGGTATGTTTACGAAAATAAGCGACGATAAGAGTGAGGTTTTTTATATCCCACGAGTGCAATTATACCCCTTCATATACATATTACGATCAATATTTTTTTCGTTTACACTTAAAAATAATTTAAATTTTAAGAAATTCTAACACATCTTTACCATCCAAGGCATACATTTCATGATGTAGTATTGCTTCTGAAAAAGATCTATTTTAGTGGACCTTGAATTGTTTTTGTTTCCACGAAATATTTGCAAATGGAAGGTACTGAACATATTGCGGATAAAATAGCAGAATCTGAAAAAAACATTATCATTAAAACATTACTTATTACGAAAAGTAAAGACAGATATGAGAGAGTGAATACAACACGTATAAATGATTGGGGGGAAAACTAGTCACTTTTGATACAGTTTTGCTGTAGCATACTTTTTAGAACTAGTAAACACAACTGACGTTTACATATTTTACATTCGTAATCCTAGTATCAAATGTTTTAATGTAAATTTCATGTAATGTAATTTAAATATAATACCCTAAATTTTTTATGTGGTTCCATAAGTCAGCTGGCGTAATGTTTACTACCCCAATTTAGATTTATTTATTCATTTTTATAAGTCGTTGTTGTAGGTTCATATGTAGGTATGTTGTAGGTGTAGTACATAATGTAAATTTTTGTTCATGTTTCATGGCCGACTGGAAATACCTTGGTTTCTTAACAAGTTTCAAGTTTCTTAATGACACGATTTGACTCCTTTTCTGAATTGTGATTGGTAGTTGTAGATTTTTATTTGCATGGTGGTATTTCAATTGCTTGCGTGCTATTAACATAGAGATAATCAACAAATTTTCATGGAATTAATGAGTATATTTAGTTAAATAAACGAAAAAATATTAAACAGATTGTTGTATAAGAATGTTTTGTACGCTAAGTTAATGGTGGCATTTTAACGGAATTTCATAGTATTTCATCTCATCATTTCATTTCAGTACTTAAAACATGCACTTTTACTGACTTAAAATTCTAAATTATTTCAAAATACTTGTTCCTGTTGGAAATGATAAGTGAATGATAAGGGAAGTGAATGATAAGTGAATGATAATGAATGTTGTACATTGATGTCTGTTTAGAAATGATTGTATGTGACTTTAATAACCTTCATTTGAATTTTATGACTGAAAACATCTTTTTCATTTTGCAATCAGTATCAGTACACAATAACAAAAATCTCTTGTACTTTACTTAAAGCATTCTGAAAAAACTGTAAAAATATTACAATTGAAAATATTTTCTTTGAATAATTATTTTTGTATTTTGCAGGTAAGTCTACAGAAGACAGTACATATACATAAAAATATAACATATTAATTTTGGATTCCGCATAGGTAAAGTAGAACGATTTCATTTTATTAGTCCATGTTAGTGCACGATAGTTCATTTTATTAGTCCATATAAACTACGCTTCTTGGAGAAAATTATATATTTCTAGGTAGATATAACTATTTTGAAGTGCTCAAGTATTTGTTGAATTCTCATCTCATGGATATAAAACAACAATATCGTTTTTCTGAGGAAAATATGAAAACACGATTTCAAAACGTGTAAATTCAATTTATGTACTCTCACTTACCTTAAGAGGTCCTTAGCGTCGATAATGCAATTTGTGCAGAATTTGAAAGGTGTGAAGAGTCAATATTGCACCGTAATGTGGAACTATTCAATACTTTTTAGATAAATTACTGGAGTTCATCCCAAGTTGGAACTATCGATAAGTTCCCAGTTGATGAAGTTGCAAGAGTTTCTAGTTAATTAGCAGTTGCAACTCCTAGAGAGAACTAGTGATTTCCCGGTGCACGAAGGTCAGGAACGGGAGGAAGAGAAAAAGCAGGTATGTCAAAGGCAGGAACGGACGAGATGGCTGAGACGGTGGTAACTGTGAAGTTGGAGAAGTAAGAAAGCCCTCGTATAGTAAAACAATAAAGTAGAAAAATATTAGAGGGTTTGGAAAAAAGGGGAGAAAAATTCAAAAAAAGAGATATTGAAATACAAAGAAAATGGAAAAGAAAGATAGATGGGCGGAAAGGAGAAGTGGAAGAACAAATATGTGGGATGAGAAGGAAGGTAGAGCAAAAATAACAAAGAGGGTAAAAAATACTGAAATAGGAAAACAAATCACTAAATTGGTAAGTAAATGTAATAATAAGAGAAAAATTGAGGAGAAAGTAATACAGACGTAGTAAAAGGAACAAGTGGGGTCAATCAAAGAAGAGAGAAAAAATAGTTTGAATGTCGGCTGAAATAAGAATAGGTCAGAAATGGAAGTGAAGAATATTACGGACAGAGCATTGAAGAACAGACAATAGGAAAAGAAAGGGAGAGGCGAGGAGGGAAAGAAAATGAGGAATGTGTGACAGAAGAAGGTCGAATATTACGGACAGAGCATTGAAGAAGTCAGCTAGGAAAAGAAAGGGAGAGGCGAGGACATGGCGGAACGGGGTGGAGACTGCACCTAAACGGCAAGGATGTAAGAAGAGAGGGCGAAGGTAGTTGGCGGAATAAGACAAGGAAAAAAGACGCAGGATGGCGAGGGGAGCGGCGAGATGATGGGTGGAAGTGGGAACTGGAATGGAAGGAAAAGGAATGGGGCGGGAACGGAGCTGGGAGAGGCTGGGTAAATAGGAAATGGGTGAAGCGGAGGAGTGACAGAGGCCAAAGGGAGTCCTGACAGGACGGGGAGGAAGCAGGGAGAGACGGTGGTGAGCCCGAGAGGGAGTAAGGTCCAAGCAGGGTGCGAAGGAGGGCGGCGGCGAGACGGGGAAGGTGGGTGGCGGAGGCAGGGCTGAACCGTAGAGGGGGTGAGACGGAGGTGGGGTGGAGGCAGGCGGAGGTGGGACCGGTGGCGGGCGGAAGTGGAGCGAAGGCGAGACGGTGACGGAGCGATGTGGGGTGACGCGGGGCACAGCGGAGAGGAGGCGGGGCAGTGGCACAGGGCGGAGGGGACGGTGAGGCGGGGCACAGCGGAGAGGAGGCGGGGCAGTGGCACAGGGCGGAGGAGCGGTGGCAGGACGGTGGCGGAGCGGAGGCGGGACGGTGGCAGGGGGCAGAGGCAGCGGGGAGGCAGGGCGGAAGCAGGGCGGAGGCAGGGCAGAGGCAGGGCGGAGAGCGGGAGCCCGGAGGCAGGGCGGAGAGGCAGAGGGCGGAGGCAGGGCGGAGGCAGGGGCGGAAGGCAGAAGGGCGGAGAGCAGGGCGGGGCGGAGAGGCAGAAGGCGGAGGCAGAGAGACGGAGAGCCAGGGCGGAGGCAGGGGGCGGAGGCAGGGCGGAGGCAGAGGGGGAACGGAGGCAGAGGGCAGGCGGGAGGGCGGAGGAAGCGGGAGCGGAGGAGGCAAGGGGGCGGAGGCAGAACGGAGGCAGGGACGGAGGCAGACGGAGGAAGGCAAGGGCGGAAGCGGGGCGGAGGCAGAGCGGAGGCAGAGACGGAGAGGAAACAGGGCGGAGAGGAAGCACGCAGGGAGCGGAGAGCAGGGCGAGGGCAGGGCGGAGGCAGAGGGCGGAGGCAGGGCGGGAGGCAGAGACGGAGGCGGGAGCAGAGGAAGCAGGGGAACTTGAGCAAGACGGAGAGCAGGGGGCGGAGGCAGAACGAGAGCAGGGCGGAAGCAGAAGGGCGAGGAAGGGCAGGGCAGAGCCAGAGACGGAGGCAGAGACAGGCAGAGACGGAGGAAGCAGGGACGGAGGCAGGGCGGAGGAGGCAGAGACCCAGGCAGGGAGCCAGGCAGGGCGCGGAGGCAGGGGGGCGGAGGCAGGGCGGAGGCGGGAGCGGAGGCGGGAGCGGAGGCAGGAGGGCGGAGGCAGGGCGGAGAGGCAGGGCGGAGGCAGGGCGGAGGCAGGGCGGAAACGGGAGCGGAGAGGCAGGGGGCGGAGGCAGGGCGGAGGAGGGAGGCAGAGGCGGAGGCAGGAGCGGAGGCAGGGCGGAGGCAGGGCGGAGCAGGGCGCAAGCAGGGCCAGGCAGCAGGGCGAAGGGGGGTGGAGGCAGGGCGGGAGGCAGAAGGGCGGAGGCAGGGCTGAAAGGCAAAGGGCTGAGGCAGGGCTGAGGCAGGGCCAGGCAGGGCTGAGGTGGGGCTGAGGCAGCGGGGCTAGAGGCAGGGGCTAAAGGCGGGGTGGAGCCGGGGCGGAGGCGGGACGGAGGCAGGACAAGAGGGGGCGAGGCATGGGCGAGGCGTATGGAAAAAGCGGAGCGTGGGCAGGGCGTAGAGCAGGTGGGGGTGAGATGGCGGAGGCGGGGGCGGAACCGCTGCCGGCTGCTGCCGAGCCGCGTCTCGCCGCGCCGCCTAAACACAGGCGTTATTGACTCTGAATTCGCAATCAGCCTGCGCGCCCACCCTCCGGAGGCGCCCTCAATTAATACCTCTCCCTGAGGCTTCCTCCTCCCGCCCCACCCCCTCCCTGCCCATCGCTCTACCCGCACGGTGGCTCGGCGTCGTCACACTGCGGCGAAGACAGCTCAAAAGGTCTCCGTTTCTTCCTTTTAACTCGTTTCCTCCCCTTTCATTGGGTTTTACTTCTTTTTATTTCCTCCTATCTCTTTCCCTTCTCCCTCTTCCCTCTCAGTCTCCCTCTCTCCCCCTCTCCCCGCTCTCACCTCTCTCCCTCTCTCTCCTTATCCCTCCCACTCCCTCCAAACCTCTCGCCTTACTCTTCTCTCTCCTCTCTGTTTCCTTTCTCTCCTCTTTCTCTCTCCCCCTTCTATCTTCTTTCCATCTCTCTCCCTTCCTCCCGCATCTCTCTCCTCTCATTTCCTTCTTCTCTTGTCTACTGACTCCTTTCTGTCCTCTCTCTCTTCTCCGTCCTCTCTCTCTCTCTCTCTCCCCTCTTTCACATGTCTTTTCTGCGTGGTAGATGATCATTCCCTCTTAGTAGTTCTAAACTGAGATAGATGGTCCCACACAATTTGCAGGTGCCGCGTCGTAACTTCCTCTTTCGTGTTTCCTACCTGGTTTCTACCCTATTATTCGTTTACCTTATGACATACTTCCACGCAGTACTGAGATTCTCAAATTGTGATAAAGATGACTCTGAACACAATGGCCCTGCTTCGGTTGTTTTTTCTCACTTTTTTTTCGTCTCGACCTCTGAAATCTTTACCCTATATATTTCTATTTCTTGCGTTTCATTTATAATTAGCTTTCTTTTGTTTCTTGTTAATTTGCTCTTCCTCGGTGTGTCGGGTTTCTTAATCTTCAATTCAAAACTGCACCGTCACGGCCTTTTTAAATTTGTCAATTTTTCTTACATCTCTTTCTTTGAGCTGCTTTTCTACATTTTCCATTTATATTCTGCTATTTTATTATTTATCTTTATTTATCTCTTTCCATCTCTCTCCCTCGCTCCCTCTCTCTCTCACTCCCTCTCACTCCCCCTCGCTCCCACTCTCCTCTCTCACTCCTCCTCTCCGCTCTCCTCCTCTCACTCCCCCTCTCTCACTCCCTCTCTCTCACTCCCCTCTCTCTCTCCCACTTTCCCTCTCTCTCTCCACTCCCCCTCTCTCTCACTCCCCCTCTCCTCTCCTCCCCCTCTCTCCGCTCCCCCTCTCTCTCCTCCCCCTCTCTCCACTCCCCCTCTCTCCTCCCCCTCTCTCCTCCCCCTATCTCTCACTCCCCCTCTCTCCACTCCCCTCACTCCCCCTCTCCCTCCCCCTCCCTCTCTCCACTCCTCCTCTCTCCTCCTCTCTCTCACTCCCCCTCTCTCTCACTCCCCCTCTCCTCCTCCCCCTCTCTCTCTCCCCCTCTCTCCCTCTCTCTCCCTCTCTCTCTCCCTCTCTCTCTCCCTCTCTCTCTCCCTCTCTCTCCCTCTCTCTCTCCCTCTCTCTCCCTCTCTCTCTCCTTTCATTTAACTCTCCAGCCCCCGCGCTGTTGATTGTAACAAGCCTACACGCGCGCGGACTGAGAGTCCGGTTGTCCCTGGAGACGGATCGAGGCGAGGAAGCACTTGTTTTCTTCACTCGTGGAGCAATACTGTCCTAATTGCGAGGGTCTGAGCGGTTCACCTTCTTGGGTGCAAGGGTATTGCGAGAAGGGTGATGAACAGCGTTTGTAATCGGGGCGCATCTCACAGCCACTGTGCTGTTCACGAGACGTGCGGTCTTTGTTAGTCGTCGACTCTTTTGGTGCTGAAGTGAAGTTTTCCCACGAAGAGTCTTGACGTTCACCGGGAATCTTCTATTCTAGTATCTTGATGTTAGGATTGAAAATTGTTGTCCTCTAATTTGAATATCGATTTTCCTAAATAGTAACAAAATTATTAAATAAAAAAGTTGATTTCCCTAAATCTAATAATAATATAACACAAACTATTTATACTAAATCCCTTCCAGGAATGTCTTGCATGTATATTTCCATTTCGACTTGTCTTTTGATTCGCGTTTTCTGAACATCCTTGCACCATGAACTACTTGAACTCCTAATAGTTCTATCTTCTATATTTAAATATTACATACGAGCTTCTCCTACCGAATCTAAATAGGTCTAACAAATTTTCGCTACTGAGTCTGAATAATTTTAAGTGCTCGCTACAAAGTCTGAATAGTTTCTACGTGTGTCCGCTTCCGAATAACTTTAGCCTAATTTAAGTTGTAGGTGCAAAATGTCACTTCCAGTTTCACTTGTCTCATGACTTCCTATAACTAATTTTGTTATTGGCTTTAACCCGTCTGCCGGCAGTCGCTTATTCTGTATTGACCGACAACAAAACTAGTCACTATTGGTAATACCTTTCCCTTACATTCCATTATATGACGCTACTTTTAAAAAAGTATTTTAGCATCGGCCGTGTTCCGGAATCCCAAAAGGTCGCCGGTCCAGGAACAAACGGTGTATCTACCTGCTCTATTTTGAGATTCTAATTTTCATTCTTCCCAGCGAAACGAAAATCTAGAGTTACTGAATAAGAATAGATAATAATATAAGTTCTTTTTTGTTTCAAAGCTACATGTACAACTCATTATTTTGTAAACCAAAGCTGAAAGGAAATGCATTAAACTTTTATGAAAATGAATTGTGTAACAACTTATAACAAAAAATTAATGCAGACGAAGGTGAAATACGAACCAAGAAATATTGTATAAATATCGTGTTTTGTGTTCGCGTAATAAAATACAATTGAAGGTGAGTTCTACAAAAAGTCCTTATCAGCCTAACAAAACCTTAAAGAAGTACCCGACAACTATTTTCAAGAGAAAATAGTAATTAAATAGAACAAAAATATTTGCATTTTTGCTTACGTTTTTGGTAATGAAATATAGATGACAATTAGCGATTTACTCCCTTCAAGTGGACTAGTACCTTAACAGTTTGTGATTGTGCAAATTATCGCCAGAGAAAACATCACGATTGAAAAGGAATACGCTTAAAAATAGGCTCTATTTCTGGTTCATTGTTGACAGGAATATAAAATTTTAGACTCACTGTCCGCGGCGTGTTTACTACAGACTTGAGGATTATAGGGCCACTATCTCTCGCACAAGTTCGGTCGTTTTCAACTGCGACGAAAGTTGCCTTGCCTCCCTTCTTCCCCTGATTTCCCTATTGCTTACTTTTTTCATAATTTTGTGACTATCTCGTTTCTTCATCACTGGCCTAAAGTCCCAATGGCCTCTTCTTTGTTTAAATAGACTGGAGAAAGAGTCTTGTATCTAAACTCACTCTCTCAGTACTCGTATTTCATTTCCTCGACAATTTCATTCTAGGCGTTTTCTTCTCTTTTCTCGTAATATTTTATATTTTTCTCCGCGTTATCTGTATTCTTTCTGTGCTTCTATTTCTCAATGACTTTCACTCGGCAATCTAAGTTTGCGTTGTTTCTGAATTGGTATCTTATGTACTCTCATTATTTCTTACCAATTTATTTTTTCAATTTTTGTACTCCTCTTTACAGTAGGGACAATTATTTATTTTCATCCTGAATTTGCAATGTCTCCATCGCACACAACAGGTTTGTCTGTCTGTCTGTACAGGCACGATAGCTCGTGATGGTGCCAAGGACTACCAGCGTCCTCCCGGCCTTGCGGCCATGGGTTCAGGGGTACGCGTGATTAGCACATAGCGATCTCTACGCCATATCTCCTATCTTCTCAACCTGAGAAGTGAGCTTTCTCATCGTCACACAGCAACTGACACTGGAACATTGCAAGGAAAGCGCACACTATAATCTGCCTCTACCGGAATGCGATCCCAACAATCAACTTCACAACGAATTTGATTTGGAACCCATTGAACAATACATTACATATCTGGCCACCAACTTTTATCATAACCTATCTCAAATCCCAGTCCACCATTCAAACTAGCTAAAAACCCCAATTACCAAACACGAATCAAAAACAAACATCCATATCACATATTCCTAAAAAAATTGCAGATTTAAATCCGGATTTAGGACCCGAAAAAGGATTTCCTCCCCCTTGTAATAGTATGTAAGAATATATTTAAGGTTAGCATATAAGTCTGTAAATACATATGTATAGTTATTTTTACTGAGCTATGTAAATTCTTCAAAAATTATTAAATTAAAAAACAACCGGGATGCGAACCCGGATCGCGTCATGGATAGCGAGCATACTGATCAATGAACTATCCGTAGTAACGCAAAATACAGATAATATTCTTGAAATTGCTCGAAGCAGGTTGATGTTTTCCCCATTCACAATGTAAACCAGTATTTTACAACCACAAAAAAACTGAAGCACAGAAATTCAAAAACATTTCATAAAAAGCGTGATTTCCGACATCGCAAACATTAAAAAGTAAATAAGTAAATATGTTAAATACATCTAAAAAAATGAAAATGAGACTTTAACCATTATTTGGGGGAGGAAAGGAAAATTCAATCGATTTCTCCGTGAAGAAGTGGAGCTCCTCAGTAACGTTAAGTTTTTCTCATTTTTATTTTTCAAAAAAAGTCATTTTTCAACAATAATTTTCGTGTCGTAAAAGCCAAAAAACCAATTTCACTTATTACTATGCTACAAAAGTTCTCAAACCCGCACTTAAAACAAGCATTCTTCTTCAGCTCCCTATCAGTCAGTTTGATACTCCTTTCCCACGATTGACCATCACGGAATCACTCAGAAACTGGGACTTGTATGCGGAATCACTCGGCCTTCCTTTTTTTTCGTCTCACTTTTGATGAAACACGCAGTTCTTGGCTTCATTACACCCTCCATACATTCTTGGACTCGACGTCCGCATTGGTTTTTTATTTATTTTTTTTATTTTACGTCAAAAAACAGTTTAAACAGCGCATTTGCACATTTTCAAAATTGTGTGATTCCTACACTAATTCATATACTACTTAAATTATATATTAAAAAACCCTCCCATGTAATAAAATCTATTTTCAAGGATAACTAAGCAATAAATTTGGCTCTTATCCATGTTGTCCTTCCGAATAATACTTCCTGCCGCGACAACATGGAAACATTAATTTGAATAATAGTATTTTCCACTGAATTCTAGAAGACATGCACAGAAAATGAAGTTACATTTATGTCCAGAAGCAAAACAAGGTGCCATCTCAGCATTTGCTCAATGGATCAGGGCAACTGGACGAAAAACCTGATCGAGATGGGGGTCATTGACCCGGAGGCTATAGTACAATACTTGTTACAGGTTGTTTATACACATTTATACAATCCAAATGGTAAATAATGCATTATGTATCATTGTTAAAATTAATATTACTTTTCTTGTGATGCTCAGTATAGTCTCTAATTGTATAGAAACAGTTATGCAGCAGAAATGATTTCACTTGGGTTTCCTATCGAATTTAATCGTTTAATGTCATACGGCAAAGTGTTGTAAAAATGTACATGTATTGTATGTGAATTTTTTGTATTGAGCTGTTGATACTGTCACCTTATGAATATGATTTCTACGTCGAGTGTTATAGTAATAGACATCGGCATTTTCTGAAAATATATTCCCGCACTTAAGCAAGTCATTTTTTACAAAAACCACTGATTCGTAAATAAACAGACAAAGTAATGGTAAAATTCCGAGATTAATGAAGAGAGGCTTACATGAATCACGTGGGTGGGATTTGGTAATTATTCGTACGATTCGTTTTTGTAATCTAAAAGTCTGGGAGCTATAAGATGTATTTACCCAGAATATTATGCCATATCTCAGGCGGGATTGAACATTCTCGAAATATACACAACGAGCAGTATGAAGGCTGACTGAATTTGCAAGAATTCTGAACAATCAAACGATTGTTTGATTGTTTTATTGTCAGTGATTTCGCTCGCGTGCACTACGCAAAACATGCACTACATTCACGAGACTACTAGCTATAGTAGTTGACGCGCCCGAAAAGTGTAATAATCAATTAAATTTTCTAGGTTTTCTTTAAATGAACGAGAACGGACTGTATGAGAGGGGAGATCCACCCATCACCCAAACCTAAGAACGGAAAAGGAGACAGGTTGAAAAAAGATTGCTTGCAGTTCGAAATCCGTTGAGTGGTTGGAATGTTTTGTCTCAATTCAATATGATTGAAAATGACATTCGAAACTCTGAAAGTCAACAATGCGCATTGTTTGTTAATAAATTCGTTCGTTATATTTCCCTAGAATGTTCGAGGACACAACTGAAACTCTTTAACGATTCGTACAAAAATTAAATCAGGCGGTTTAATATTGTATTTTCAAATGAAGTTATTTTAACTTTAAAAACAATTGCGTTGAGCGAGAAGTGTTTACACGAGCCCCCCTAGTTAAAAATATTTTGTTACTGTTTTACAAACTTTTTTCCATGGCTTTATATTATGAGTCTGTTTTGCAGTAAACCACTCTTGTCTCTCTCTTTCCCTTGCCCTATCTTTCAACCCTAATTTTTTGGTCGTTTACTCTGACCATTACTTTTTGTCCTTCCCCAGACTTCTTCTTCCCCGACACCTTCAAACTGCTTGACTCTTATCTCTATTCCGGTACATTTCACATAACCTTCCTCCAATGTTCCCAAGAACACCTTGTCTTATCGGCAGTAGTATCACCTCCCAGTTCACGAACTCTCCAAGAGGTTAGCTTCCTTCAGTTCTCTTCTACTCTTGTGTTTATGCTTTTCGAGAAAAGTCATTTTAAGTTCAATAGAAAATAGAAATGTCCAAAATTTTCATTTCAATGTAATATCTCTAAAGAACATTATTTGTCGATCCAGATGGTGGAGATTGCTACAGCAGACATACAGTAGCGATTTCCGTATGATTAGTCATGTGTTTGAAGTCTTATTTGACATGGCTTTTTACCTATGTGTTAAGGTATGACGGACATTCAATCAAATGCGTTCTCGGCCAAGTCTTCACTTTTTTGATATCGGTTGCCCCCATGCAATGCTACCTTCAAGTTCACGCACATTTTTTATGATTTCACAGCATTTGTATTAAATATATTTCTTCCTTTTAATTATCTCACATAATACTCTATTAGAATACATACATACAGAGCTTCATTTATAAAAGTTTAGGTCCCGGACCGCGTCTCAAAATAATTATTGCTTTATTAGAATAGTTACATATTTATAATATAATTTAATAATTATTCCCGAGGTACCGGAACGCCGTTCCGTCCTGTATCGCAAGAAATCAAGCCCTTCATACACGTAAAATCATAATTCTGAGACTGCAGCAGGGCGGAACACTTTTTTACTTCACTTACAGTAATGAGCAAATGATAATAATGATGATTATGACGGTGATGGTGGTTGTGTAAATCCCAAGTTTGAAGTGACATACAAACAGAAGTCGCATTCCAAAAAATTCGTCGCATTCCAAAAAACTCGCATTCCACTTCCTTAGTCGCATTCCAAAAACGGGGAAGCAAACTGAACCCCTATTTTTCCCCTCAATTATTGTTTAAGCAATGAGTTATGTTGGGACATTTATTGTTAGAAACTTTTCTAATCCTATGTGACAGTTTTGTCTTCGAGCTGTTATCGCTTGTATTAAAAACTCGCCTTGCGTAATTACTTAGTTAAAAGTCAAACTTCTCTTACAGCCTAGCCTCTCCATAAATGCGTTAACATCTCCCTTGTCATGCGTTAAAAATGAAAATTATTTTACCACAGACTCGCAGAAAATTAATGATTCATGAATATGCAATAATGAAATATGAATAACCTCCTCCAATTTTTGTTGCAATTTATTCTGTAGTTCACAGTTAATTTTTCTCCATTGTGGTTCCGAGTAACAGAATAGCACTAATAAGCGACGGTTAATGAATTCCTCCCTTTGTGGCTCCGAGTAACAGAATAGCACTAATAAGTGACCGTTAATGCATTCTTTCCTTTGTGGCTTCGAGTAACAGAATAGCACTAATAAGGGACCGTTAATGTATTCCTTCGTTTGTGTCTCCGAGTAACAGAATAGCACTAATATGCGACCGTTAATGTATTCCTTCCTTTGAAGCTCAGAGTAACAGAAGATCACCAATAAGCGACCGTTAATGTATTTCTTCCTTTCTGTGATCCAGATAGGATACATTGAGATGTGAATTGACGCCACAGCACCTCATTGAACACATCAATACGCAGAAAAAGGGAGAATACAAGGACATAAAATTGTCTTGTATACTCTCATAGTATGACACTTATAGTCACTTCCACATTTCCACCACCCGTCATTAATTTTTTCCATCACTAATTCCAAAGACAACTCTAGAAGTCTCGGGGGCCGGATAAAATCTCGCCGTGGCTAATACTGCCCGTAGACGGTAGTTTAAGGAGTCCCTTGGTTTAGATTGTCTGTGACCCAAGTTCGAGGCTGTTCTCTACGTTTCTGTGCTTTAGAGAAAATCAGGGTAAAGTGACGCTTTTGTACTTTTAGATTGCGTGGTTAGAAGGATACTTTGGTTCAATGAATGTGTGGTGCTTTACTTAACAATGGTTTAGATTTGTTCGTTTTCTCTCTCCCGATAAGATCTTTCTCATTTGTGTTTACGTCGTATTTCTCTCGGGATCTGATCTTATCAAGAGTAACCTTTGTGGCACGCCGATTTCCGCCCAGCGTAATTTTCGGTTTGATGTTCACCCCACCGTATCTGATCTTAACCTTTTTGCTTTTTTTCTTGCAATTTGTGTCACCGTTTTTCGAAGCTGTTGTTTCATACATTTCTTCTATGGCTCTTCCAATACTTTCTAATTTATTTCCATGGTATGTTTGACGTACCCCTATCCGTCAATGTCTCAGTATCGCTTTTCTCTGCAAAAATAACCCATTATATATCTTAGTGATTCTCTGATTATTCTTTAACATCTGCGACTACATTTCTTTTATAATAATTTCCCATATTTCTTCTCATTGTCACATAATTATTTCACCAAAAATTGTTTTTGTCCATTCCGTTAACTTTCATTTTTATCTTTTCAAATTATTTCCCCCCTTAACTCTTCCTGAGCTATCATTTCAAATTATTTTCTTTCTCTATGTTTACGATTGTCTCATATAAGCTTTCTTTCATTGTCTTCCTCAATTCACACTCATTCCTCCTATCTCATCCCATTTAATCCCATCCCATTTCATCCCATTTTCTGTCATCTTTCTCATTTCTCCATCAGTTCTCATCTGCAATTCCTCCGCTCAAATATTTTTCCTCTTCAAGTTTTATCTTCGCCTTCTCATCCATTAGAGTCCCATTCACCGTTTGTTTTCGTGCACATTTTCAATTGTCTCTCTCTTCTCTCTTTTATTTACCTGTTATTTCCACATTGTGCTCTTGAATTTTATCCATTACTACCTCCTCATAACTATACTCCGATTTAAACTTAGTGGCACTTCAAGCTCACAAACTGGAGGGGGAGGGGGAGTTTGTCATCCAATCGTGAGCTCTAATACTAAAAATTGAAGTTGTAACAAAGCTCCCGTTCCGTTCTGCTTCTGATCTTGAAGTGTAACTTTAAATCCAAGTATACTCCCTCATTTTCCTCAAAAATAACTTTTTATCTCAGCCTTTTCGTATTTGTCCTTCACATCCCATATTCCTTCCCACATTTTCTTCATCCTTGCATTTTTCTTCTGACATTTTTTGACATTCTTTCTAGCTTGTTGTATCCACAAATTTTTCTCCTTGCGCTAATCTCTATCTCCTTGCGCTAATCCATCTTTCCTCTTTCATAATATTTCTGTCCCTCGTTTCTTCTTTCATCACAAACCCATTCCTCTTCTTTTTTCCCTGGACCATTATTACTTTTCCCTTCCTCCGCGTCTTTCCCCTTGTTTCACAACTTTCTCCTTCCTACAAAACTTCCACTTCTTCCATAACTTTCCACTTCTTCCATAACTTTCCACTTCCTCCATAACTTTGTCCACAATTTCCTCTTCTTCCACAACACTTTCCTCCTTCCATAACATTCACCTTCCTTCATAAATTTCTCCTTCTTCCATCACTTTCTCTCTTCTCTATCACATTCCCCTTCTTCCATCAGCTTCCTTTTCCATTTCCTACTTTCTGCATAGCCTCCTTGATCTAGTCCATCTAATTTCTTCTCATCCCCACCTCCATTGCGTCCTTCGCCATCTTCTTCCATCCTCTGCAACCTTTTCTCTTACCCTAGCACCTTCTTATTCCACCCCTTCCCCCTTCCCCTCCGGGCTTCCGCATTCACCCCCCAACTCCTTCCTCCCTCGCACCGCCCTGGATCACGACCTCCTCGACGCGGTCGGGGCGCCGATAATTGAATTATTCCGCGGACTCTTAATTAAGGTGCCTGCAGCTCGCTCTGGCGACGCCCAGCTCAACTAGAGGCGGTGCCGAATTTGTCGCGTGGCTGGGCGCCGCTGAGCAGCTCAACAAGCGAGCTCGGCAGGCTCAGTTGAGCAGCTTTGTTGAGCGAAGCAAGGGTTGAGATGCTTCCAATGAGGTTTGAGATCAGGGTGGGCGGGGAAGTGGTAGGGAAATATGACGAAGTGGGCGTTACTGACATTGGAGAAATAAATGACGGTCGTTCTGGCGTGAGAACGTAAGGAATTCCATTCTAGACTTTGGTTTAGTTGTGGGTGGTGAGAATGTGTGATTAAATTTTAATGCACGGTGAGGGTTAAATGCTAGCTTCGGGATGGTACCAAAGTAGTTCTAAATTTATTCTGAGATGCGGCTTTATTATTCTAAGCGATGCGGCTATATAAGAGATATAAGAGATGCGGCTAAATTTATTCTGAGATGTTTAAAACATTAAAATCGTTCAAGAATATTTATTCAACTCAACTTTTTCTAGCCTTATTGAGAAAATTGTGATATACTGGAATGTGTAATAACTCATCTTTGATGCTCAACCTCAGGAACTTAAGTGTATTGTGTGGCCATCAGCGTGTTAAATTAGTGTCGAGTAAAAACGAGTAGAAACGGCCTTGTTGAAAATAACTATTAAAATGTATAATAATTTTTTAAAATATAGTAGTACACTGTGAATAAAACAGGCGAAAAGTAAAATATTGAAACTTTTATTCCTTTAGGAAGATATAAGAAGTAGTCAATGGAGTATGTACTAGATAATATTTTACAAAATGAGGCAAATTAAGGTTTAGAAAAATTACTGAATAGATTATTCCAGAGGAAAATGCAAGGTCAACAAATCATGCTTTGAGTTTACTTCATTAACCAAAAAAAACAATATAACGATCACTGTTAAAGCTTTTAGTGCTACTCAGATATGTTGCAAGTAACAGAATAATGCGCAATATAATGTGTTACTCGTAAAAGGTCACATAAAAATGATCTATCGCAAAGAGATGGACAAAGGAATTTTGTCACGATATAAACTTATTGAATGAATGATCGCATCTGATCGCACACGACTGCATCCTGCAGGTCACGACTCATTTGAACAGTCACACTTATAAATCAAAATAAACAAAACAGCCCATAAAGTTTGCATGTATTAACAGTAGTTTATAACTATACATTTCCCCAATAATAGTCCCTGCAAATTGTCTCCCAATAGCAGTCACAATGCAATCCTCTTTTGTGTTTGAATTTGAAACGTTACATTGCCAAAGCTCCACGAAATTCGGAAGTATGAAGTTACACATTTACGAGTGCAATTCATGTGGTAATTTGTGTAAAGGACTATTGAGATAATTCCAAGTCGTGAATTATTAACGTATTGTTTGATCGGCGATATTTGAGAGACAATTAGAAATTCTGTGGATTGAGTAGCTCAAAAGAAAATTCAGAAGCAAATGCAAATGCAAAAGGCAAATTCATCTCAATAATGAATTTTAATTTTATTCCAATTTTTATTTTATGTAATATTATTTAATTATTGCATTTCACTGTGTATTGTTTCCTGCATTTAATATAAATTGATGCTAATAGGCAACATTTAAAAATTTGTTACTAATATTTAATTAACTTTTTTTTGCTTCCTAGTATACGTACTGTAACAGAACACGTGTCGTACGTGCACATAAAATGTAGAGAAAGATATGTAATGCTGCTGAAAGTCAATTGCGAGATTTCAACGGAAATACACGTTTTGGGGTCCCCTGATTCCACAAAAAGAGTTGTTATGTCTGTCTGTCCGTCTCAGAACAACACTAGCGTTCCCCAGTGTTGTCCCTAGCGTTGATTTTCCCCAGTGTATCTGGCGCGATTCGAAGCTCTGTGATTCGTAAAAACATTGTTTATTGGTACTTTCTATGAATCCCCTCGACATCTTTGAAATTATCTCGAAAATGGCGAACATTTTTTTAAAAAGTTTTTTGTAAGAATATAGTCAAATTATAAAAATGGCGTTGATTCTTTTTTACTCTCAGCTCTAAATTATTGAAAATTGTAAAATTGGGAATTTTTTTGTTATCTTCTTCAACTACAATATTGATTTTTCCTTCCATTGAAATTTGCTCTCTTTAATTTTACTTTTATTAAAGTCACATATATTTTCACGCATTATACAGTGAAATATTTGCAATATTCAAAATATCAAAAAAACAAGAATTTCTGAGAAATTGCTCCAATTTTTTCTTTAAATTTTTAAGGATAATGATAAATATGCTGTAACAGATGACATGAGCGCCATTCTCCAACATTATTTTTTTAGACATTAAGCAAATGAATTTTTAATTTCTCGTATACATACGTATGTACGGAGTAATATAGGTAGGATAGAGAAAGTTATGTAATGCTGCGGAAAATAGATTTAACGATTTCAACGGAAATACTCGTTTTGGAAATACCCTGTACCGAAAAAGTGTTTTTTTTTCAAAACGTCCGTTCGTCCGCCGGTCTGTCTGTATGCCCGTCAGTTCGTCCGTTCGTCCGTCTGAGAACAATACTTGCGCCTAAAACACACGTACGAACTTTTACGAATTGAAGAAACCCCGGTCTATCTGGCTCTAGTTGAAACTTTGAGATTTTGAAAAACATTATTTAATATTTAGAGGTACTTTTTTACATGAAGCCCTAGGAACATTTTCAAAATGTTCTCAAAACTGTAATTTTTTTCTTTAAATTTCTTGTAAGAATAGAATGAAAACACTTATAAACATGGCATAGGTCCAAATTTCATGGTTTACTCTGAATATTTGAAAATTGCCAAAATTGAAGACAAGAGTTTTCCTTCAAATGAAATTTGTTGTCCATAAATAGTTCTTTCATAAAGGTCATGTCAATTTTTGAAAAACTGTTAGTTGCTTTCGTCCAATAATACGTGCAATATTTGCAATTTTAAAAAATTACAAAAACTATATTTTTTCAAAAACGATTCCAAATTCTAAAAAAAAAGTTTGTACAGTTAGTGCCAAACAAACCCTATACGGTAACATAAACGCCATATTGCTCCATTCTTTTGTTTTTTCAAAATTAAAAAAATGTAATTTCTTGACTAGTCACTCACGTCGGTAATACGTATTTTAGAGGTAATTTCTTCACAGTAATATATTTATGAGAACATGTGCTTCAAATAATGTCAAATAACGTTTCTTAGAAACACAACAGTTTTCTTTAAAAATGAACTCAGAATCTAGCATTTTCAGAAACGCTCAAACGCGATTTACTCAAAAATGGCTCTAATTTTTTCTTCAAACTTTTGCAAGGAATAGTGATAATGGCATTGTTTAATATGATGTAAACTTAACTTTGATGCATTCATTTGTTTTTCAAACATTACACAATCTTGTTTTCAATATTTCTCACGCCATTAATATGCACATTTAAACGTGTTTGTATACATCATTTAATTAGTAAGATGATGTTCTTCAAATTACTTGATGGTGGTTTTTCGAGAACACAATAGGTTCTTGTCAAAAAGAGCTTCAAATTTTGCATTTACAGTAACTATTAACTTAAAGACGGCTCAGAATTTGTCAATGAAAATTGCTGTTTAGCACAAGGATTTAGCCTTATTTAACACACTTAAAATAATATTTCGGTTCTATCATTTGAAAATCGAAAAGTAGAGAATATTTTTAAAAAAATGGGAAAATACTTTGTTCGGCGATAGATGGCAGCAGGCAAGGACAGGCAAGACTATTCAGTACCAGTCTGCACCAAGAAAATTAGAAAACTTTACTACGAGAAATGGAGTGTCATTCTCGTAGTTTTAAATATCTCTCAATGCGATAATATGCACATTTTCAGCGTTTTCTACACTTTATTGATTTTGTGAGAGGAAGTGTTTCAGATGTCTTCCATTGAAGCTTCTTGAAAACCTTAAAGTTTTCAGTGAATAAGAGCTTGTAATTTTGCTTTTACATAACGCTTTCTCGGCATTTTCTTAAAAACGGCTCCAAATTTTTCAACAAAAATTTCCATGCAGAAGGATGTTATACTTTTCAATAAAATTCTTAAAGTAATATTTCGGGTCTACTATTAGGGAAACGAAATATATAGAAAACTAAAAAATACTTTGAGTAAACAAAGGAACACAAAAATATTCAAATCCATACATACAATTTGGAGTCTTTTTCAATGCTCAATATACAATATTATGGAAGTTTTTAATGTTTTTTTTATTTTTTTTATTACGTAAAAATATAATGTTTATACTATTGTCAACCACTTGTACTATATTGCTTTTGAAAAGGTACCCTCCCTCAGAAAAAATGTCGTTCAAAATTCTATCTTCCACACCGCGCCGACAAACTTGGACACCCCTCGGCCTGGGGGAGGGCAGGGGGAGGGACGCGTTGACCAATCGCTATCAGGTAGAACCACAGTTGTCTGTGATTGGTGCAACATCCCAAGGGGCAGAAAGAACGCTGTCTCAGGGGGAGGGGGCTAGTTCGTTTACGTACGAGATGGAAATATCGTCATATTTCCCTGCCGAAGGAGATAGTTTGCCTGCGCGTACGCCACCACGAAAAAAATATTTCTAAGCGGGGTTTTCCGTCCAGAATGATTGTCTATAGACCAGTAAATATTTATCATTTTAGCAACAATTATTATAACTTTTAGTAATCGATTTGTAACTCCTGACAAACTGCTATTTTGAGATATTCATTTCAGGCACAATTTGCGGAGCCTTCCCGGCCGTTCTAACGCATATTTCGAATTTGTTTATAAAATTATAAATTGTTGCAAAATTGTTAATTCGCTGTTTTTGGTTCTGGGACATCGGGAGACTCTCCCCACTTTAGATTTGCAAAATTTGGAAATTGTTTATAAATTTGCAATTGTTGCAAATTTTTTATTGTCTAATCTGAATGGCGTTTAAATGTGATGCAAAATTCCGGAATCCGTTCGGTGCTATTATATCTCGTTCTCGAGATATATGTAATTGTTTATAAGAAATTAACATCTTAGTAGACCCCATTTGTTTGCGCTTAATTCATTCGCGCTAGCAGAATAGCGTGGGATGGGCATACTGAAAAAACAGTTCTCCAATGCCGCGCTTTTGCCTGCCACATACGCTTAAAATGCACTTGCTTGTAAACAAATTCTGTGGCCAATTTAATTATGCTAAATTCGTATTTTTACGGCGAGTATGAGCATAACTTTTATTTGGTTTTTATATTCTCTTTTAAGTCCTACAATTTGCAAGTCGATATATTTATCAAATAGGAAAGAAATTGATTATAAAAAAAATATTTTTCAAGGTGCATTACGCCCAAACAATTGTTTCTGTTTTTCTATCAAAGGGATGTTGAGCAACCGAATAACTGTATTATTATTTTTTTAAGTCCCCTGTTAACACCGAGAGTCAGAAACTATTTGTTCCTCTTGCTTAACCATTACCATTAAAAAATAGGGAAACATATTGCTTAGCTGTTTGCTATAAACTGCACTGGATTGGATGAAGGTAGTGTTAAAGTTTTCAAATACAGAAATATTCAATTTTGTGTTTTGAAAGATCACATGAGTAGAATCACACATGACAATATTTACACAAGTATAGAAATTTCTAAATAAACGTATATCAACTTTAAGTTAATATTTTCAATTCAATTTATCATTCCTTTCTAAAACTGTTAATTTGATGATTTCATTGTATAATATTCAAATCAGAGCTTTATGTGCTAAATCTACGCATTGTTAATACATATTTTTAAACAACATTAATATATTTAATATACATTTAAAAGGGTTTTAGATTGGCGAACGTTTCAATGAAATTTCATGAATTCCTAAATGCTTGAAAATAAATACTTGTAAAATTAAATAATTGTAGCGTGTAAAAATACAACAAACTCACGTATTTGGTAAAACCAGTAAAACGATTACTAAAAGAAAGCAAAACAGATGTTATAACAATTCAAAGAGATTAAGCGTTTGTTTACAGTTTAGTAAATATCAATGCACTAGCATTTCCCAGTGAAAATACATAGAACGAACTTGATGGTCAAGTGATATGACCTTCCCAACACAGACTACATTTCAGTATCGTCAGAGTTCGAAGGTGGTTTGTTGGCCGCCATTCTACGAATATATCAAAACCTTGAATTTTGCACGACCATTTGTACAGGGAGAACGTAGCGGTTTATTAAACGGAAACGGGCCATTCGAAGTATCTAATGTGCACTCTTTGAAAACGTTTAACCATTATAAACTATCCCTAAGAAAAATATCAAATAAACAATGTTAAAGGTCACCAGCTTAACATTGCCTTTACTATTTGAATGTTTTCAACATCCCCAAAACCAACAGAAAACCCATGTTTTTACAGGTTATTATAAAACCAATTCAATAAATATAAGCATTTATTCACGTTATTATTTTTAAAACACTCAAATATCTACGATGTTATTTGATTCATGTCTTCATCGAAGATCTGAGATTAAAAAAACTGATAAGCAGAGAAAATTAAAGTAATTTTGAGTGATTGATGAAGTTGAATGATCAAACGAAAAACAATGTTTCTTGCTTCATATAATGCTATCGTGTTTAACAGACATGTAATTACATGTGATACCTATATTAAACATCCAAACTAATGAAAATTTTCAAAATTAAAATCATCAATAAAACGTTGATTCATCAGCAAGGATTATATTATTAAATACTTTTTTGAGATTCATGTGTTCCTGTGTGAATAACGTAGTAAACGTGATTCGTATGATCCAGTTTCTCAGAATAATACAAAACCTGCTAGACACATACACTAAACATAATAGTTGTCAAATAGTTATTTACGACATGAGTATCAGAAGATATCTTATTACAATACGAAATTGGAGAATTATCAAACAAGACTCTTTAGTCGAAATTGTTAACCAATTGAATATTGTAATATAATGTTACCATTTGAATATCATAGAAAGTAAGACGCAATTTGTCAAAATTCATGTGAACTATAATTTTCTTTAAATTTTACTCCTTATCCTGCGAAAGATGTGTGACAGTACTTATGTTAACAATTATACTGCCATGGGTTTAATTAATTAGTTTTCAGTACGGAAATTATTGTTTTTGGTTTTAAAGAAGCATGGATATACAGAGTATCGGGGAAGGAAACGTCGAAAGTTTGAAAAAAGCTGTTTAAACAATTTTAATCATACTTTGTCTAATAAACTACATAGATATTTTGAATGGCTGAGCTGCAATAAACACGCAAATTTTGGTTTGAAAATATGATTTCTACGCAAAACTTTGCATTCTAGAATCATGTAAACAAACCAGAAACATGTAACATGTTTATTATTAACAATATAAATTAATATATAAGTTCAGAAAAAAATTAACCGAGAAATAAAAAAGCAGTCGGACTGTGAAAATTGGGTGCTTTTTTATTTCTAGGTTAATTTTTCTTTCTGATCAAATGTATTCATTTATTTTGTTAATCATAAACAATTTAGATATTAATGAAGTGTTTATATGCTTCTACAACGCAAATAGTTGCCTAGAAAACATATATCCAAACCAACTTTTGAATGTTTATTGCGGCTTAGCCATTTGGAATATCCGTGTAGTTTATTAGACAAAATAAGCTTAAAATTGTCTTAACAGCTATTTTTCGAAGATTCGACATTTCTTCCCCGAATATCCTGTATATAAAAGGCTTGATTTCTGTTGGTTCGCGACGGAACGGCGTTCCGGTTCTTTGGAAATAATTATGAAATTATATTATATATAAATAGCTATTGCTATTATATTAATAATTAATTTGAGGCGCGTTTCGGGGCCTACGATTTTAAAAATAAAGGATATATGTATCATAATAACTCTTATGACGACACTGTTCTCAGTTACGTCAAGTTTTAATTTAGAGAATCAAAGTCTAAGTTTACTCACCTTAATAAAGTTTATCTTACTATACATACTATTTACAAAGTGTTTTATGTTCAAAACAAGTGTTGCCTCAACAGCATATATTTTCACGTATTATTCGTAATTGCTATGCAATATTCAATACAGACTATGTGAACCTGGAAAAAAGAAACAAAAAAAAAGACCTACTGCAGCAGAAAATATTTTCTACTCGTCGGGATTCGAACTCGGGTCTTCAAAGTTAACTCACCTGACACGGTTCCCCCTCACCACCAGGTACACGACAAGACGACCTCCTTTCCGATGCGAAAAGAAAGTGAAGCATTTGCAGGTTTAAAAAAAAAACAGGGTGTTCAATTTATCTTAATACAAGATCTATTTTTAAAAAGAGATTTCATTAAACAAAAATCTCTAGCGTTCATATTGTTTTTCGACAATGTTATAAAGATCAGTCGGGGCTAATATTATACAATAGAAAATTGGGGTTAATGTATTACACTTTAAGAGTTGTTATTTATTTATGTCCAAAATTAACAAGAAAATGACAAATGATAGGAAATATATTCTATTATAATGACCATAT
The DNA here is from genome assembly GCA_011170035.1 of Teleogryllus occipitalis. Classification (NCBI taxonomy): domain Eukaryota; kingdom Metazoa; phylum Arthropoda; class Insecta; order Orthoptera; family Gryllidae; genus Teleogryllus; species Teleogryllus occipitalis. Next base: position 300,340 of record BLKR01001347.1, read on the forward strand.
AGCAAACACTCAGAATGTAACAATATTTGGGAGGAAAAAAATCAAAACTAAAATGCCTAATTTTTCCAGTCAAAAACTTTACCACCGTGATATAAATCTTTTGATGTTACTTCGTTATTTTTTATGACATGATATTTTTGAAAATAGGTTATCATTAAGAAAGAATTAATATTCTTTTCTGCGTTAAAATAATGCAATAATATTAATCGTGTCATGATATATACAGCCTCAAATTTGTGGGGCTAATATGATACAACTTAAGAGGCTAATGTAATACGGGTGTCGGGGCTATTTTGATACACTAAAAATTAACACGCAGACAACTGGAAGGGATTGTTTTATGTTTAATATTACATCAAAGGCGCTAAAATTCCGATTTGATGTTGATAAACTATCCAAGTGTTTATCTGAGAAAGAAAGAGCAGGCGACAATTCATATAGATTTCCTCGTTCTCCTCCCTACCCAGTACATGGTGATTCACTTATGATTATCAATTGGCGGACGCTTCTGCTGTTTCAGTGCAGTTACTGATTTTTCACTGGAATCACAAGGAACCAGGCCTACAATAGGAGCTAACGCCATCCCTTCAACTCCAGATATCAACTGTTCTCATCCAGTACTTTTGAGATAATACTGTTGGAAAAAAATTTAAAAAAACAGTAGCCCTCCAAAGAATAAGGAAGCGGTTAGACCCAATAGCAGCAATCATTACTAGTGAGGAGTGGATCATTACTAGGAAAGAGTGGAGTGTTTAATTTACATTAATTTAATATCTCTTTTTAAAAAGAGATTTCATGAAACAAAAATTTCTAGCGTTAATATTTGTTTTCGACAATGTTAATAGGTATTTGTTTGCAATTTTCAAAAATTCAGATCGTTCGCCCAAAATTGAACATACGCCACTTTTAAACATATTGTGCTTCGAGGAATAGATTTACAGAACAATTGGAGCTCTTTTTGAGGAAATTATGTAAATATGATGGGGTTTGGTGTAAAGTACCTTCAGAATTAAAAGATTCGTTTCAAATTCGAAGATTCGTAATATTAGCCAGATCGTTCAAGGAATATCCATTTTGGTGAAAATCGTGTTTATTTTAGGCTCTAGATTTACTCACACGAAGACGGATTCACAAAGAGGGGTTTTGGAAAATCACTTTTTCGGGTTCAAAAAACAAGCGTTTTGACAGCCTTGTGTATAGAAAATAAAAGAACAATACCAACAATCCACTTTTTCGAACTAGCTACTTACAAAACGTGTTTTCTGTGAAAATTTCGACACTTCCTCCTACAGCATTACGTAACTCTCTTTACACGTGGAAGTAAAAATATTCCAGCGTTACTGGGATTTGAACTCGGATCCCTGTAGTCTGTAGGTCTGGCTCGACCGCACTGTGCTATCACAGATATTTCTCAACACGCTGTCCAAGCACACTTATTACGAAAAGAATAGTTACGTGATATTCATTGCACTTAGATTTTTTATTAGAGGAATGTTCTACATGTGTCAAAGGTATCAAATTCGCAATACGAATTTAAACGATTACAACCCACGCAACTACATAGCTCATTTTACTTAGAAATATTTTCAACCAGAGGAAGAACTTTGGTCTTTAGAACCCTCTGTGGAAGTCGTTCTCGGTCTTATCTTTCGGCGACTATGGCCAAGGTTGAATTACGTCAAAGATGAAAGTTGCGATAACGCTAGAGCTCAACACGGGCGCGCGCCCGTGTTGCAGACGTTCTGAAGCCAGAATCGCAATAGGGGCATATTTATATGTGATTCTTAAAGACATTAACACACTAAAATAAGTAGTGGCGCCCCAAAACACATGTTTCATGTGATATTTATAATGGATACGAATGATTATAACTATACAATTAACCGCAAAATTGTTTCTACCCGCAAAAATTATTCGCCGTGGATGAGATTCGATCTTACGTGCCTAAGCTTCTCCAACAGTGCGCTTACCTGCTATACCACAGAAACTCTTATAACTTTTGTCTCTCACAAAGATGATTTTAAACTGTCATATATCACAGATTTGACTAAAAAAGAACGTGCGGCGTTTAGATGCTTGTGTTAACTACAGACGGACAAACAGACGTTTTGTCGTAAAGAGATTTTTTAGTAACAAGGACCCACAAAACGTGGATTCTGTCTACAAACGTATTGACGTAATGCACTATATACAAGAATAAAATTTATCTACTTTTGTCGTGATCAGTGATCGGAATTTAGAGGTTTTTGTCGAAAAATCCCCGTCTCCCGGCGCATGATTACAAAACTTTTTCTTCTTACCACATAATTACAAGAAAGAA